>DWAP01002462.1:0-13475 GCA_018230625.1 Heliconius eleuchia | reverse complement strand
CCCCACTTTCCACCCAATTTTTGTGCATTGCTTGTTGAGTGGCGAAACTCAACGCTGGGCTTTTGCCTTGATGGCAGAGCGAAAAAATTAAAATATCAATAAATAATATTTCATTTCCCCGAGTGGGGTTCTAACCTAAAATAGTCGCGTTACAATCACACTCATGTACTCCTGAACCACGACGGCCTCAAAAACCTTTTAGTTGATTAAATATCACGTGGTACAGATTAAAAGCTCCCTTAATACTTTTTTGGTTTTGACTTATCAGCTGATGGGTTTCTTTTCGACCCTTTTCCGTGCCCTGCGCCCTATCGTGTACGTAATCAGTACAAATGCGATCTACGATAGTATGAACTCGGTCAATATTTTAGCACGCACTTTATCCAGACAAATGTTGCTTAACCTTTGGGTTTAGAGTAGAGATTACTTTTATAATCCCTAGATTATTTAACGGTACAAATAAAAATTGTACACTACTCTATATGTTGTTGAAAATTCTTGATATTTACAATTAAAATTATTGAAGTGGGGAACGGAGTGTCTTAACACTGGGTTCCCTCTGCCTACCCTTCTGTGTGCGGGATACACTTTTATACTCAGGTCTAATAAATAGAAAATTTCAAATAAAGAATCATGCAAATCTCAAGGATAACCTAAGTGATCATTCTGACCATCATACCACCTTCCACCACCACCACCACCACTACCAGTGAGAAATTGCTTTTTCTTGGTCTCTAAATTTACACATTGCCTAACCAAATCTGGAAAAAGCAAAAAAAATCATGTATGAACATTATCTAGTATAAAAATTGAAGCGATATTTTGAATAGAGTTAGTCGCTTTTCATGTTCTCAAGTATGTATTGATATCCACTATTTTTTTTTTTACTGAGGTACACTTTTTTAAAAAAAAGGACCTTTATCAATAAATTTCTAATCATCTTAATACGATTGAACAGCACAAAACATTAATTATAAAGCATAACTTTGATAACTTTTTTATATCTCGCACACAGTAGGGGCAGAGGGAACCTAGTGTTAAGACACTCCGTTAGCTATATTCTGGAGGCATTGCATGTTGAGTGGCGGAACTCAACACCGCGCTTTGCCATCGACACCAGAGCGAAGAAATGAAAATATTAACTACATTTCCTCGAGTTAGAATCGAACCTATAACCTGCCGCGTCACACGCTTGTACCCTGCGCCACGACTGGCCTTTGATCAATAAATAAGTATAATACAAACGTTGGTTATTTATATTATTGAATCACTCCAAGGATTCTCAATCTCACGCGCGTCCACGCTCGTGAGGCGATCCCGACGCTCCCCGCGATGATTTATGTGCGCCCGGCGACACATGCAGCGGTGCGCCCGACGCCCCTACAACTGACGACTGTAGACGAGCGGCTAAAACGCTGTTATTCGATATATTTACGTTATAATGATATAAGCAAGTTGTATATTCATTTAACAATAATTAAAATGATAAAAATACTGGTCAAGTGCGAGTCGGACTGCTGATGGTTCCGTATGAAATTCAGGATTATTATAAGGACAGGTACGAACGAAGGTTACGAACTTTTGATTTACGAATATTCAAAGAGAATCAAAACTTTTCAAAGTTGACATACCATTATGTGAACGTATGGACATTGTTGTACTCATTTTATATGAAATACGCTACAATTTGTTATAGGTTTTATCTTTCATGTAAATATTGCCAATTTTTATTTCTTTTTTTATCTTTACTGCAAGTTCACACTTTTTGCCAAATTTCATAATTATTTGGCTCTTAAAGATGACAAACTCAAGTTTGCAGTATATTTATTTATGAATTATCTATAAAATTTCACTTTTCGGATTTCTTTCTTTATTTATATTGCTCTCTCTCTCTCTCTCTCTCTCTTTTATTTTGCTCTCTGTCTTGTGCTAGTTCGCATTTTTTGTCAAGTTTCAAGTGTATATCATAATAATACTGTAACCCTGTAGGCTTTCATTACGTGGCAATTTCATACAAAATATTGCAAAAATGAAACATAGATGCTCGTAAGTTTTAGTTGCATCAACTTAGAAGCTTGACTTTTTCTGTCCATGTAGACCTGATATATTTCATGTTAATTTCAGCTTTAGACAGGTGATCTTGAGATATTTGAGACAAGACATTCTAGACAGTCAGACAGACGGACTGCTTAGTGACCCTATAATATTTTTTTTTATTATTTTCCATTCCTAGGAACCCTAAAAATCAGAAATCACACGTTTACACCCTTAAACCGAACTATACAAAAAGTGACGATGATGATCACGATCTAGCAACAATTCCCTTACAACTTATATCAACAAACACAGTATTAGCTAACAACAAATTAATTCCGTTCATGTATCAAACTGTAGGTGCATTACAGCTTAAGTTCAGAAAGTCAATAAATCAATACAAAGTGAAGATGGCCAGTAAAACATTTAATATTATTATTTATATAGGCGAGTAAATTAAGCGATTCCTCTCGGGCCGCGGGCGTCTTGCCCGCTCCGGCGTCCTTAATGCTCTTATTACGTACGGTTTAAATCTGACGGCGGGATCATGTTTTATGCATCTGAGTGCGCGATGAAACCGCCAGTGTAATATATAAAGCCCCCTGGGAAGGGGATTTCATGAGCTGTATCGTATAAGATTTTGTTTCACATTTTTTGACGGATGAAAAATACAGTTTTGCCAATGTAAAATGTTGGTACGTTGAACTATAACGGGTTTTGTCTAATATATAAATACTAATATACTTTGATGATATTATATTATGAGGCCAGTTGCGTGACTGTAAGCGAGACAGGTTTTGGGTTCAAAACCGATTTGAGGAAATTAAAGATCGAGTTAAATGCGGCGTTGAGTCCCGCCATTCAAGACGCAATGCCTCCAGAATTCGGAAGGAATGTGGAAAGTGGGGAGCGGAGTGTCTTAATACCCTGATATATGCGAAATACAGCGTGAAGCTAAAAAAAAAACTAACGATTTATGTTAGTTAAACTTAAAGTTTATCAATGAATACGGAAAAGCTCCTTACATATTCGTATATCACTAGCTAACAAAGGATACATACGTTTATAAGCATTAGCATTCTTGAATGCGTCCCAAAATCCGGGACCGCGATGAGGCTGTTATCAATTTCCTGTGCAACAAGTGGGCGATAATTTTGAATCCGTTGCACTGGTAGGTACTTGTGCGGAGCATTGTATCTTTCATTGACTTCAAAACTATTTATTGAATTTTGCTTTCCAAAGAGTATATGAATTTGAGGCAGGTTTGGAAGCAAGTATAGGGGCACAAGCGCGCGACAGTTGTGGATTTGATTCCCACTCGTAGGAATGAGTTCATATTAATTAATATTTTCATTTCTTCGCCCTGGTACCAAGGCAAAGCGCAGCGTCTAGCTCCTTCACTTAACACGCATCACCTCAAAAATTGTTGGTTCCCTCTGCCTGGTCTGCTATATGTAACATAATAACGCAACATATTTGTATATCTCTGGTAAGCGTATATGTACCTGCATGTTAACAAAGATTTGAATCTCATAAACAAGATTAAATAGTTCGACATATTTACCACTAAGCCACATAGACGTTCTTGTTTCTCAAAAGTTAAATCAGACATATGCACATGACAAGCAAAATGATTGTTTCATTACGCAGAAATTAGTCTGAGCTTTGACCAGTCTGAGTGGTTGTATTGCTATGTTTGTCACTTATAATTGGTTTGTATTATTGCATGTAAAACATATACAGAGTTGAATTAAAATAGAAATAGAAGAAAATATAAATTATAATAAATAATATTCAATTTCTAATTAAATTATACTAAATTTAAGTAACAAAGATTAGGTACGACCTACGACCTACGACGCTTTCGTAGCTTATCAAATCGAGCTCTACGATCGTAAGTTCAATGATAAATAGAAATATTTTCTGAATAGAATTTTCTTAAATATATATATATATTATAAGTTTTTAATATTAACTTTGTATTCAGTATATATATAATTATAAATAAATCAGCTTCACGCTGTATCCCGCACACTGCAGGGTAGGCAAAGTGACCCTAGTGTTAAGACACTCCGTTGCCCACTTTCTGCCGTATTCTGGAGGCATTGCGAGTTGATTGGCAGAACTAAACGCCGCGCTTGTCCTCGATACTAGAGCGAAGAAATGGAAATACAAGTTTAAGTAAATATTTCATCTCATCGAGTGGGAATCAAGCCCACAACCTGTCGGTTTGCAGTCACACTTTGTGCCCCTACGCCACGACTGACCTCTAAGTAATTATAAGAAGGCAAATAAGCAGGTCAACATAAACCGCAGCATTCTTTAATACCTACGAGTATATAACAACTGTTTTTCTCAATAAAATGTTTAGAAGAACAACGTTCGCTTCGTAATCCATGTTTCGTGTTGGCTTTTATTCGAAGTTCGCGTGTTTATCTTGTACTGGAAGTTGTATTGCGTGGTTGTATAGAAATGAAAACAATCAACGTAGACCATCATTATAGACAAATGCATGAAAATTTACTCTTTACTGTCCCAGATGGGTTCTTAATAATTGTATAATTTATGTTCAACAATTTGTATACAATTGAATTGAATATTGAATTATTTTATTGAAGATTTTTGCTTATCTTGTATCTTTTGCGTGCTAGATAAAATTTATTCAGAATTATTTAACTTACTATCAATTATTCTTATAATATTTTGAAATGCCGTCGTCGTTTTATGTAACTAAGTCCAGAAGAAAACATTATTAAATAAATATGAACATCCTATTTGATTAGGATCTTCAGCTACCATTCAGGTCAATCTTTGATCTTTTTCATAAATACTAAATGAATATTCTCAAAATTATACACAGAATATTTATATTATTTTCCTCTTTCTTGTCAGTTTGTCATCACACTTATCGTACTTTCAATTTAAAATTAATTTATAGAGTTCAGAGCATCTTCTAAAACGAATGGTCATATCATCGAGAAGAATAATGGGTACAAAATGAAAAAACCCTGAGGCGTCTTAAATTATTTTAATTGGTATTGGTAGCGGTTTAGTCGAGCGTACGTCGGGATTTACATGACAAATCTTTGCAATTTGGTCCGAAAACGTTACTTAAATGAATCAATATCATATTCATCATATTTTTATTTATAATTTATGTACATATATACAAAATGAATATTTTTTGATTTAATTGGCATAAACAAAAAAGGACAAATACTGTAGTATATCTCAAATAACAGTTTAAGTATCGAATTCATTATCTTTAAGAAGCATATGATATATTAAACTTAGCTCTCTCGACAGGAGCCGACAGGAGCGTCGAACAAGCAAAAATAATTAACAAATTGATAAGCTCAGAACAATTTTCAATTAACTTCGCCGGCAGTATTCTGCTGTTAACAAATAACTACCATTTGTCAGAAATGTCTATGTTGTTTTTAATGTGAGCATAATAGCTAGAATGGTTAAATTAATATATTTATGAGTTATTAATATTTTGTTGTATCTGATTTCAGAGCGAAAGCGAGGTCGGCAAACGTATACCCGGTACCAGACGCTCGAACTGGAGAAGGAGTTCCATTTCAACCGGTACCTGACCCGAAGGAGACGAATCGAGATCGCGCACGCATTATGTCTCACCGAGCGCCAGATCAAGATATGGTTCCAAAACCGACGCATGAAATGGAAGAAAGAGAACAAGACCAAAGGCGAGCCCGGCTCCGGCGACGAGCCGGACAATATGAGTCCGCCCACCTCGCCACAGTAACAGCCCATATAGCCCTTAGTTCATGGTCCAAACGACAAATCGTTCAGTTTCAGATTCACCCCAACGATACCGAATTTTGCTGACCAGAATTTTCAGACCAGAATTTTGCGCACCACATTGATGAATCTGAAACGATCGATCCAGTGGCCTAGAAACGTTTAATTTGTATAAATTGTACGTCGGACTTCTCATGATAATATTACATTATAACTAATACGTAACTTAGTGACTTGGCATAAGAGAAAGATAGTGTGATGAAGAGATTTTTACAGTTGTTAAGTATAAATTAATTTATAGAACAATCTCAATACCAATAATTACCAAAAAAGCAGTGTATATGAATAGTAAACTGCATCGACGCCGATGTGATTGATGATATTATGTACCTAGTTTGGATATTATTTAAAACAAGCAGTTTGATCGGAGTTTCTCTGATTCTTAATATTCTTGATATTACAAAGTGCTTGTTCCTGAACGTAACATCCTTAACATTATTTATACGGTGAAAAGTACTTACCAATTGAAGAAAAAATCTCTTCGAAGCTAATCTAAATTGACTGCAACAAGCACTTTGTAAGAAACGAATAAATTTTTTCTATTAATATTGAATTACAAAACCATAAGGACCTCTTATAATTAACCATTGATAAGAAGGCAATTATTAACGATATTGTTATTATTTAATATATTTGATGTTTTATTTCTAATTAAGCTATCGAATTGCTATTTTGTACATATAAAATGATAATTTTAGATTTTATGATTATGTACAATTGTTTTAGTAGTGTGAATAATATTATTGATATGACCTTGAGTATCAACGATAGTTCTTCATTTGAACTAACAGGAACTAGGATATTTATTTTGTGAATCTTCTCTGATTTTAACTCTTCTACTTCGTAGTCGGAAAGGCCAGTTCTACAAGTGCAATGTATACGATTTTTCGATGTCACATATACGTAATTATAACTGATAATAAATTCATAGGGAATCTATTTAATATTATAATGTAAAATGTTGGAAAGGATGAAGCTTAAGAATCTTACGTACTTTTCTAAAAGTATTGAGAACGATGTTTGTTGCAATTTAATATTGAAAAATAAAGAATTTTATAAGGATGGATATAAACTAGACAGAGAAATTCACGTATGAATGTAATTATTATAGTGAAACAAAAGTTACCTTCAATTTTGTAGGTGTGGTGGAATTTACTTGTTCTTCATTTGAAACTATAATCTATGATGAATCTAAGTAAGTAAGGGGACGTGTACACAGTATACCAAAGTTAGAAAATAAACTGATCGTTCAGTCAGCCCCTTCCGAGTTTGGAAGGTTTATCATTCGGCCATTTCAAATTATACGAGTCTCGCGGAGACAAAAAAGGTATTTTTATAAAATCATTGCCTAACGAAACCAATATACGTAAAAATCAAAACATTAATTATTTACTTGTTATAAGTATTGTTAAAAGAGAGTAAAAGAGGTGGAATTGTCGGGATTCGCGTTATACGTTTTTCGATTGTAAACTATTTATTGTACATTTTTTTTTTATTATTTCGAATAGATCGTAATTAGTGAATGTTTTAAGAACTCAGTGAGCCCGTTTCGTCTTACATATTTTTATTCGTGCTGTGTTCGTTAAGTAATGTAATGTAACAACTGTATATTGTCGATATTTTACATGATATTTATTTATTGATTCGCTTTAGGTTCTCTATTTCACGTTGTTGTATTGGTAAAAGTTCGTAACAATCTGGCTGGGGTGTATTTTGTTTTTATAATTTAAAATTTGCTCAAATATTTCATTTTATGTACTATAGCATTAATCTATGTTTGATTGCGTGTTAAAAATTGTACCCACTACAGTCAGCTGGACTGTAGAAGAAAATCATTTTATTAAATGCAATTAACTTGAATCCCTTGCCAGATGAAAGTAAACGTAAAAATATTAGTTTTAAAATTATTAAAATTAAGTTTCTATCGTCAGTGCATCTGACTGTTCTTGAAATTTGAAAATTTAGGTCCGTAGAACGATTGTGGGAATGTAATTTGATCGATTTTATTTACCATTATTTCCCAACAATTGAAAAATTTATGAAATATAACTATAATTAGTAACTTAATAAGTTTAGGCGAGACGATATTGTCATAAATATATAAATACATGAAATTAATAAAGCATAATTATTGTAATTTCAGATTTTTATTGCACCTTTATCACCACTTCTTGATTCTACTATAGTATTTTTACATTTTTACATAAGATCTTTTTATATAGTGATGTACCTAAATAATATTAATCTTATATATATATTTGTCATATAGTCTTAATGTCGTGTTACATTTAATTTTATTTTTTGAATTGTTACTTATAAATATTTCACATTATGTTAATTTTACCTACAAATTTTATACGTGAATTTTATGATGTTATTCAGATTTCAGTCAAATTCTTAAAAATATTACAGTAATTACCATAACCTATAACGTCGTCAATTAATAATTTTGATATCTTCTCTACATATGTAGGTACATGTGTATAATAAATTATATTTATTTTCATTGCATGAAAAATCCAATTAATAAGAAAGAAATTATACAAAATTATATTCGTATCACAACTCCCCGACTACGCTAATACGAAACAAATTTGGGAAAGCATAACGACTAAATAATGATTCGCGTGTAGGCCCCGTTCCCGCCGTGTCAGTCACGGCCGATTGGTCGGCCTGGATCTCAAAATTACTTTTTTGTTTCAACACGAACCTTATATATTACTGTTTTTCACTAGGTGTGGTAAGCTAATGACTTTTTAATAATCCCCCTTCCTACGCTGAAGGCGGACCATTATGTAAGGCGAACTAATGCGATTTTGACAAGTTCAAAATTGAGGCAATTACGGTTTTGCAGGCTTTTAAATGGAAGAGTATTTGTCTGTCCGTCGTTTCAATTTTATGATTGATGCACCGGAAATCATTTGGTTGATTTTTGAACTTGGCTCTCGGAATGCATTTACTTGAGAACGAAGTACAGTTAGGTGATATACAACTTATACATAAGTATTTCATTTGTTATCTAAATTCAAGTAAAAATTTTATTATATTATAGTATATAAATATTTTTTTTTCAATGTCTATTTGTGCATCAATTTATCAATTTAAGCGACAATGTAATATAATATCAAATAATGTATCAAAATCTCGATTTCATGTGACCGAATTTGTGACAAGACAGCATTAGTCTTGTTGTATCGCGAATAATCTGTGAGTTGAAAGGTCAGAGTAAATTGGTCAGTCAGTCATCTCGCAATGATAGCAAGTGTGATTTATGAGCCCTCTTGTGCCATTGCACTTGATTCAGATTGGGTTCATGGCCGTTCTGATATGTTGTAACAGTGTTTACTTTGTGATGTTAAACTAAATAATAATATTTATTGTTAGAGGCACAACAGGAAAAGCTATTTGAATAAATATTAAGATAAAAGCTATTTGAATAATTATTAAGATATTAGGTAGGTATTTTATTTTTTTTAAAGAATTAATTCTATAGTCTGAAGGGTTAAAATTTATAAAAAAAATTGACAATGTAATTTTGTATCAAATTTGATAATATGGAAAATTTTATAAATTAACCAAAAAATCTAATTTAATACAAAAAATACACTTAAGATTTATCTCCTACATGATGTACATTTATAGTAATACCATCTTTATATACAATATTAAACTGATTCTTGAAGCAAAAATAGAGCAATCTAACAATAATTATATTAAACTGTAGAAAAAAGTAAATGACATAAAAACAATATTGATATCGACTCTACATTCTTAAAAATCTAGAATTAATAAAAAAATTATATAGGTAAGAATTTCTTCGATGTAGATTAAAATAATGTAACATATTAAAAGATATTATAATAAATAATTAAATTAAAAATAATAGTAAATATAAATGTTATTCCATGTATTTTTTTTTTTATTTTTTTTCTCTAAAGTAAACATAGAAGTAAATAAGAAGCTGGTACTTGTTAAAAGAAGATGCAATGAAGACATAAATCACTGAACACACGACCTTGCCTCATAACATTCAATTTTATTGACTGCAATAAACCAACGAAATGGTTGAATCATCAACGTATCGATAAACACCTTGTAAATATTGTCGGTCCCTTTCACGCCAATTGATTTTGTAAAGGACAAAAAAGGATGGGTACGAAGTCTCTTCATTTCGTCGACACAGAAAATAGTTTATGGAGTTACAAAGAGTTATGTTTGTTTTCATCGATTTTAGGCTTTATTTTAAGTAGAAATAAGGTGCTTTTGAGATTTTTGGTTTGCAAATTTATAGGTTTCATATAGGTCCTTAAATTGCAATAACGATTTGTTTATAGACGTTCATGTGTCGGCGGTCCTTTGTAAGATTTAATTTATGATATGTTACAACATTCATTACTTAGTGTGAAATGTGAATGTATAATATTTATGACTTTAGAATAACATGGGTTGTTAAATATTACATCAATGATTAATTAATCCTATGTTCAAAATTTAAATTTTAATTATATTTACACACTTCTTTGATATGATTTATCTTTTTAATTTATTTAATATTATTATTTTTATTTAATATAAAATTTAAATTAATTTAGCCAAATAAAATTAACATTAAATACTAAATAAACTTAACATACATTATAAATCACATCTCCTGTGAAAATGATACCTTTATAAAACTTAAAACATCACCATCTTATACTAAAGTAAATTCAAAATTTGCCGCGCAAGCCAGCCATTTTGTTTTGGGCGGTTACACCATTGGCCCCGCCCGTGGCGAGTACCACTCCCAGGCAACTCTGACGCAGCCCAACTCATTTGTTATATTGTATAATGGGCGACTAAAGTTTAGGTATAGGATATTTGGGTGTTAAATTCAATAATATTTATTTCAATAATATTTATTTAAAGTTATTTTGATTATGTAGAGTCGTTGCTGAATAAGTTATTATCAATTTATACTTTTTGAACTTGCTGATTTTTGATATAATTGATAAATAATGTTAAATAATTTTATGTTTTGATATTACATAAGTATTTTGAAACTAACTTTAGGATAAACAGAAAGCAAAATTAAAAACATAATTAAAATAACACACAACACTTCTTCCCAAAAGTATATCTCAGATATTTGTAATTATTTAAATATTTTTTTATAATAAATCATGTTACAATAAGCTACACTTATAACGTATTTTGAAAATAGTATGTAAAGTAAGAGATCATATTCATTAATTTGCTTGGAATTTCTTCACTATTTCTTGAAATTGCTTATTTTTTTATCTCTATACTTAATTATAACTTAAATGTTATTCATAAATATTCGCAAATATATATGTCTTTTTAATATTTTTAATATTTTTCTTCTTTTTAATGGTCTTAAAGCGATAAAAATGCTTATTGATTTGTAAGTAAATTTATTCTAGCTAATAAGATAAATTATTATCGACTTAAAAATATTAAGAATAAAATAATAATATCTAATAAATTAAATCAACGATACCAAAACTTTGCATCAACGGATACAGTTCAAATGCATTTGGAGATGACCTCAACAAAATTACGGCTTTCTCCTTTCCATATATGGTAAGTTATATATATCTATCCTTTTCTCTATAATTTTTTACAACGTTCATCTTTAAGTGTAACAGTAGAGGATGCTGGATAGCTTAACGAGAGGGACGTATGTGGTGGAATATATCTAAACCTAGAAGTATATCTATAGTATAGTAGTTGAATATACATGTAGTATTCACTTACGCAGATTTAAATATAGATAGACTTGTAACAGAAACTGAAAAATCCATAATTTGAAATTGACAACTTAGTTAAAAGTTTCTTTGTTAGTATTTGGTAATATGAACGTTGATGTTCGGTAAGATGATAAGCGATAAGCATCATATATCACATAAAATTTTCAATTTATGTAAAAATAATAAGTAATTCTTAAGTACATACATGTGTTTCTACATAAAGTTTGAAAAATAAATACATATATTATTTTAATCACAAAAAACAGTCATGTTTAGAAAAAAAAATGTTGTGAATAACTACAATTTTTATTAGTAGCTTCTGATTTAAAAATTATTCAATCGCCTAACTATAACTTTGTATTACGTAAAGTTAATTATCCTATTTTTCATATCTACAAATAAGATTTGAACTCACAGCCTTCTCAGTCCGTCGAACAGACACAAAGACGTATATTTTTCATATTATATATTTTACTTATTTATATCAAAAATATATTACATAAACACCAATTCAACGTTCTCAGCAACTATAAACTACCTATATTATAACTGTGCAATCATCAGATACCCTCGTAACGTCTATATACGTGTGTATATCTCTACCAACCTTAATCCCTGCAATTGCAGCTCTTACATAAATGCAATTATATAATCATTAAGTGAGATAATGGGTCTCGATTAATGACAATTTAATGATAACATCATTACTCGTGCTTAAGCCTAAAGCCGACAAAGTGTGAAAATACCATCATTAGCGTGTGAAAAATGATATCAAGATATGTGTTAAGAGACTAGAATTATTTTGTCATGTTTTATAATGTAAAGATAGAGTTAAGTTAAATTCCCAACCTAGTTAAAGTTACTTCCCAGCCCACGCTTTTACCGTTTTTAGGTTTTTTCTTGTTTTTTTTTAGGTTACAGTTATGATAATAATGATATTGTGCTTTTAACTATTAGAGTGTTATTCATATAGTTATTCTTATATTGTAGATATGATTCTCTCGTAAGAAATGCGAGAAAAAAAATGGATAACTTTTAATTATTTTCACAGGAGCTAGTCTGTGTATCTAAAAACTCAATAAAAATTTATTTTAATATTTTATTCAATAATTATTTAATCATAGTAATTAATTGTGACCATCATGGCGCAATGGGACGGTATTTGACTGTAAGCACGGTAGTTGTATATAGGATTCCTGAACGAATTATTTTGAGTTTTTGCTCTGGCAAAGATTTCACGTGGCGTTAAGTTCCGCCAGTCAAATCGTAATGCTTAGAGTTCGAGCGTAAACTTAAAAAAGTTGTCCTTAATATCTACTAGCTTCCCTTTATCTACCCTACATTGCAGTGTAAATCGTGCAGTTGAAAAAAAAATTACTCAGATGAATAGGTCATTTAAATAAATAACTATACATAATATATTACTTCCAGGAACCCTTTAAATATAAGATACTAGTACTATTTTTTAATTTTTACAATATATAAAATAGATACAAACTAAAATGAACACTAAAACTTAACAATATATTTATATATTTAATTCTTGATTCAGTTGAAATAATAAGTTCCTCAGTGGAATTACAAAAATACTGACAGTTTTATAATTTATATGTATTGTTTAAAAAAAAACCGTCACGCTACTTAACCGCCGGTATTGGTTGTCCAAAATAGCCGCCGTCGGAAATAGACCTGGTCCAAAGACGCCGCTACAATATCGTTATTTATAGTTTAGAGTTTAAACACACTTATAACTTTGTAATAATTAATTTGAGGCCAGTCGTGGCGCAGTGGCACAAAGTGTGACTGTAAAGTCGACTGGTTGTTGGTTCGATCCCCACTCGAGGAAATGAAATATTTATTTACATT
>DWAP01002461.1:0-13475 GCA_018230625.1 Heliconius eleuchia | reverse complement strand
AGTGGGGAACGGAGTGTCTTAACACTAGGTTCCCTCTGCTTACCCCGCTGTGTGCGGAATACAGCGTGAAGCTGATTTGTTAATAACATCTACATCAAAATAGTTTATTCTAATATGGAAAACTAAATTATTTATATAAACTTTTGTGGTGATTTAAAATGAAATAGATTTAAAAATACATTTCATTTTATTTATGGCCCGCGAAATATAACACAGTATAAAGTCACTTTAAAATTATCTAATTTACTAATTGCATATCCGAAAATTTAAATGAACGAACAGCGAAACATTACGTGACATTAATTTTGGCGCGTTTTCAACTCATAAGTTCACACCGAAAAATGATTTTACACTATCTTATATTTGTGCGGCGGCTACAATTTTTCTTTTATCTTGAAAAATTATTTTAAAATAAAATCAAATTACTTCTTGGAATTGAAATATAGCAACTGTTCTAAGAATTCAAAGAAAAACCATATAAGAAAATGTTTCTTCCAACTAGCTATACAGTTTTCAAGAGCTTTTCTAGCCGATTGCGTATCAAGTTGAGAACTTTGACCTACAGTTCAGTCACCCACTAAGCTTCATTGCAGATCGTTGCTTCCAAGAGTCCGTATATAAATTATTTTATTGCTTTATACTACCAATTTAAAAGCGTCTTGGTAGAAGATAGCGTTTAGAACTCAACTCAACAAATTAGAATTCAAGATAATTTTATAATTGATTAACACGTGTCTGTTCATTTTATTTTTCACTTTTGAAATATAACTTTTCTTAGTAATACAGTATATGAATTTTCACTAAATTTTATTTTTTTCGCTCTGGTATTGAGGTATAGCGCAGCGTTGAGTTCCGCCACTCAACATAAATTGCCTTCAGAATTCGGCAGAACATTTTCCGGCAACAGTGTCTAGGTTCCTGAGTTTCGTGCGCCGATTCTTCTCAGGTCTGAGGCATTCAAGACATTAAGCGTGTAACTTCTTATTTTGAACTTCTTTTTTACGGGCGTATAAAAATTTATACACAAAAATTTCTCTAGCATGGCAAGAACGTATAACTTAGAAGCCAGAACGGTCAAGCGCAGTTTCAAATCCCGCTACGTTTAAATTTTTATACTTTTCTGCAGGTGCAGGATACATCGTGAAGCTAAAAAAAATCACTACAATGCCCAAGAATTTTCGATTCAATACAATAACATAAGTCTGTACTTTATTAAAAACACCAAAAGCGTGAGGTACTTTTAATTTAATAAAGAATTCTAATCATAAAATATATGGTTAATATCTAAAATGTCTTTCACATACAAAGAATAAAAGATTAGTGACTATAATAGTCTATCCCTAACTCCTGTTTTGGAAGTCAGCCAAAACCCATTAAAGAAAATAAATGTATATATACAATCAACTTCACGCTGTATCCCGCACACAGCAGGGCAGGCAGAGGGATCCAAGTGTTAAAACTCTCCGTTCCTCACCTCAACGCCGCGCTTTGCTTTGTTCTCAGAGCAAGGAAATAATACCAATTATTTCAGTTTCTTGAGTGGAGTGACATCACAGAATCTATGACTCTGTCACTGAGGTGTTAAATATACGAGTATGAAACTACATATAGATATAATGTCATCTTTAAATTATATCACCATACCTACGGAACAAAATCCCAATTTCAGGCGTATAATTCATTTCCGCGAGCGAAGATTGAACCCACAACCCGTGGTGTTTACAATCACACGCTTGTGTTCCTCATACATATAAGTAACTTTAAATTATATCACCATACATACCTAAGGAACTTAATCCCAACTTTAAGCGTATAATTTAATACCAGCCAGTAAGTGGTATTTGCCCGCTCTCGATCATATTAACCCGGCAGCATTAAGCGGATGTAAGCACTCGGCGCACCTATGACTATTAACTCCAGACCGGATTATTTTATAAATACATCATCATATTAAATTCATACAACATATGGATGCTAAATTTGTAACTTTGTACGGTGGGTGTGGGTTAAATGAATTTGTAAATGATAAATTATGTTAATTTAGTGTATTTTCTATACACAATACAACTATGGAACTACGTCGAGTTTCGGTATTCAAAAATCAACGTGTCCAGAATTTGATGTGTCTGTCTGAGTGTCTTAGCATTAGGTTCGCTCTGTCTATCTTGCTGGGGGCAGGATACTAACTAACTATGGAACTAAGCAATTTAAAAGATTTGGTAAATGTGTTGCTACCTCTCCAAAAACACGTGTCTGGTTTTTGCTCCTACTACTTCTAGCGTCTACCTGGATTCAGACTCCCTCGGAGAAAATATCTTAAATATTATTAAGCATGATTTGAACCTCAAGCCAAACCGAAATAGGAGCCCTATTGTTGAGAATAATTTGGCAACCATTTGACATTGGCGTAATAAATTGTACAGCACTGGCAACCCTAAAAACTATAAAATATAAAGAACAACAAAACCTAATAACTATAATGATCTAATAATTATATTTTACACTTTAATATATTACATTTTATAAGTTGCAATACATTTTTAAAAATTAAATAAATCAAAAAAATTAAATCGTAAAGCCATTTTCCTACATATACCTATATAAGTTGAACTATAAAACTGATACTCAATTTATCTCGACGGATTTGAGCTAACTAAAGGCTCAAACACTTTACTCGCGAAGTCAATAAGAAAAGTTAGGTGAAACACAGAAAGTTTTATTTCTCTAAGTTTCGTTCCATTTCGAATTCATATGCTTCTCGTCGATCATTTGTAACTGAGTAGGTATTTTTAATAAACTTGGCTTGACAAAGACTTCTATTATTATGTATTATGTATATGTTATGTATAAGTTTAGTACTTAAAATCTTAAGTTTACCTTTAACATTAATTTTAATGTGGAATTGTGCTTTTGGACCATCAGTATTCGTTTATTTGAGTATTTAGTAATTATAATAGAAACTTAGGCTGTGTCCCGCACACAGCAGGGTAGGCAGAGGGAACCTAGTGTTAAGTCACTCCGTTCACCACTTTCTGTTCAGTTCTGGAGGCACTGCGTGTGGAGTGGCGGAACTCAACGCTGCGCTTTGCGTTGACTCCAGAACGAAGAAATAAAAATATTAATGTAAATAAATATTTCATCTCCTCGAGTGAAGATCGAACCCACAACTAGTCGATTATTCAGTCACACGTTGTGCCCCTGCGACACGACTGGCCTCATCCTACTCAACCCTTACAAATATTTACAACAAACTCAATTTACACTAAAATACAAGTTCAATACTAACTTACTCCAGAGCCACCACTTAATAAATCAATTTGAAAAACTGCCACATCTGTAAATTGCAGTAAAATTGTACGTAAAGCGCATCGGGCCGAGCTTATTTCCATTTTATGAGAGGACCGTTGTACTCGCGGAGGCGGAGGTCGTAAAACATGGGTAGTTTACGAGGGCCGGGGTACTCCTTACCCTCTTCTCTACAAGTGATGCATTTCGGACATTATCAAAGCCTCCTCATAATAAATTCAGATTTAGATAGCCGAGGAAAACCGTTGCATGTAAATCAAGTTGATTTTGCACGAATTTTGTTCGCTCATATTAAGGTGTGTAGGTCCGTAAATACGTTTATAGAAACCCAGCTGCGTCGTGAATACCATCTTCCATTAAAGTGCTACGGCAACTTTTAGCTTATTATAATGTATAAACTGTATATAATTTTATTATAATTAAATATCAATGTAGTTTAAAATTACAATCTAGTCGCGGTGCAGGCACAAGCGTGCGGTGGGTTATGGGTTCGATTTCCATGCTTAATGGGAACAGAGTGTTTTAACATACGGTTTCCAGGATCTCTCTGCCTACTCTGCTATGTGTGTGATACAACGTGAAGCTGAAAAAAAGAAATGGCATCAACATAGTTACAAATAGTAACTTAATTTAAGTTCACGCTTTATCCCTATCGGAGATAGTCAGAGAGAACGGAGCGCCAGACGATACGGTACAAATAGAAGAGAAACTATAAAATAAAATAGAGAAAAATATTAGAAAAATAATGTCAATAGTATCAGTTTTCCGACCGCAACCTTAGAGGATAAGTTTTGGAACTTGTACAGTACAGCTACAGTAAGTAAACTATAAAAATATCGTAAATGTTAGAAGGGAGAGGTAACCCAATACCTGAGTAAAGTATATGCAAATAACAATTTAGCCGGTACCTGTCACGTGTATACATTTGCACGTTACGGTAGCCACATATTGAAACTACAGTTATATAAGTAGTTACATTAGGAATAGGAATCGAATAAAGTTCATAATGTTCTAAGAGAAAATAAAAAGAATTCCGTTGACATTTGTAGTAGGAGCCACGTATGTAATTGAATAGGAAATTGAAAAATGAATCTATATATACGATTCGTAGTCGAGTTTTATATTTATTCCATTTTTGTACTTAATATATATTACTTTTGAGGCCGGTGGTGGCGCAGAGGCACAAAGTGTGTAAATATGGAACGAAGTGTCTTAACACTCCCCTTCTCTCTGCCTACTCTGCTGTGTGCAGACCTCATAAAAAAATATAAAAACTATGCTTATTATTTTTAAAAAAATTATTAAAATATTACCAACTTTTCCAAATTAAGTTAACAGATTCTGAATAAAGACAAAAATAGAATCAAAAATTTAAATATTCGACTAACAAATAAACAAAAAACCCGCTTTTAATTACATCCTGCTTGACCGGGAAATTACACAAGGAACTCCTCGTATTCTATGAAATTACTGCAGTTCGTGTATTTTTTTTTGCGGAACGACGGAATAACAAAAATTTTAAACGTATTTATTTCTGTATCTGTAATAAATAAAATTTGTAATATTTTGTGTTTTTTTGAGCTTGTGTATTGTTGATTGATTTGTGTTAACGCTGTATCCTGCATGCAGCAGGGTACACAGAAAGAACATAGTGTTAAGACACTCTGCTCCCCATTTAAAACCGAATTCTAGAAGCTTCAACGACGAAATGAAAATATTAAATATCCACTTCCTCAAGTAGGAATCGAACTCACGACTTGTTGCGTTTACAGTGACACGCGTGCCCCTAGATCACGACTGGTCTCATTAGAAGCTGTTATTTGTAAAAAAATGATATTGTTGTTAAAAACTTAACATGTGACACATTTTTTTTCAGCAATGACTACGTAAAATTTTAATGGAGTCCATTTTTATGTGGTTTTTTTTACATTGATTTAACTTTGCTTCAAAAAACTCTTTTTTATTATCACTTGCACCACATGATAACAAAAAAAGGTTTTATCTAATGAAAATCTTTTAAATTTGATCATTATTTTTAAAAAAAACTAAAAATATCATTAACCCGTAATCTTGTCAGTTCACATCAGTTTCAAAGGAAAACGACGTTACTTAGTACAATCTGGCTTAAACATACACATTTTATATATTTTTAACGAAATAATCTGAAAATCTCTCATTTTCTTGCACCTAGCTCCACAGCACTTATTTATTCATGCATGTAGGGACTACAGACGGTTTCCACGCTGGGTTTCTGCAAATGTAGGTAAATTAATGTATTCTTTAAGGAAACACAATTTCATGTAATGTTTTAAATATTCTAGTGTGGCAGTATAATATTAGTTCATAATTAGTTCGTGTGTTTAATATTAATGAATACGGATATTCCGCTTACATAGATCAGCTTCACGCTGTATCCCGCACACAGCAAGGTAGGCAGAGGGAACCTAGTATTAAGACATTTCCGTAGAGACGTTTATTTGATTGGCGGATATAAATATTATAATATAGTTATAGATATAAACAAGTAAATTATGAAAAAAACAAAAAAAGCTGACAGCATAAACTAAATTAATATGTAGCACTAACGCCATCAAGACAATTTTAACAACATATCATTTATCAAAATCGGTTCATTACTTTAACACTTACAAGGGAACAAAGAAAGGGACTTACAAACATACACACACACTAAAAACATAACCCTCCTGTTGGGTTTGACCGCAATCGAGTAAAAATAAAGATATAAAATCAAATATAGAACATTACCCAAAAACCAATACCAAAAACTAGTATCTATTAACGACACAAGCAACAGTCTGAAAATTATTGTGTTTGCTGGAAAGATAAACAAAAACTTGCAGAAAACATGGTTGAATAATATTTAATTGTAATGTAAATAAGCTATATAACTTACGATCGATTTCTTGATAAGATGAGTTCTTTTGGTGTAAATTTTGTGTAAAAGTCAATATTTGTCTATTCTGAACAAAGATATTTGTGAGATTAATTACAATATTGTATGAACATATATTCTTAGTATCACACTAAATTACTGATTATGTTTTATAATGTAATTATGGCCCAAGCGCGGCTTCTTTTTTAGCATTCCATACTTCAAATGAGGAAAACATGAAAAGCCCTTATTTTTTAGCCTCACGCTGCATCCCGCACAAATCAGAGGGAATCTAGTGTTAAGACACTTCGTTCTCTAGTTAAGAGAGAGTTAAGAGTTAAATATTTAATTTACGATTGAATCAATATCATTTGAAACAATAACAAACCTTATAAATCAACATTATTGTAGTATTATGTTATGGAAGTCAAGTAGTATATAAATTCTGTACGAAATTCGAGTTGACTTCGGCGAATCCCCAGTGCTAGAGGTAGCAACTTTTTGTATTATGTCACTATTTTAAGTTGTGCTCACACAAAGTCGCTAGGGGACGTTCGAAAGTTTTCAAAGGCAATTTTACTAGTCTACCGAGCCCAGGGCTAATTAGGTAGTAGGGCCATTTCATTAAAGGTCTAATAAGCTTCGCTGTGCAGTGACAAAAGGCTTAGAAGTGAACTCGGTGAATAAATAATTTTTAAGGATCCACTCACAATAATTTTTAATAAGCTAAATTCCTTTTACAACGAAATGTTCACAGTAATGACGCACTATGTTTCTGCAATAAGTATGTGGAATGTTTACACTTTAGCATTTAAATTTTAGTCAAAAATCATGTTACTACCACCTACTACCTGCCAACTAACTAAAGTGTCTTAGATTTTAGTTTGATATTTGTACTAAACTATACAATTACATGAAATAATAGCGGCCACATTGCCAGAAAAAAGCCAGTCAAGCGCAAAACAGTCAAACCCACCTGGGGTTCGGTTATTGTAGGTAAATGAGAAGAACTTAAACTTAATATTTGTCAAAATTAAATTTTGGAACGTATGCACAAATTTTGTATGAAATGAACTACAAGTTATATATTAAAGTATATTTGTGCGGTAAGTGTTTAGTTTTTGGCAAATTTATTTTTAATTACGCGGCGAATTTGAAACAAAATGCGTCAAAAACGATGCGCAAACACCTGTATCTTTTAATTGCCATATTAAATTAACCCATAAAAAACCTTAGTCATAGATGATATTGATTTCAACTTGATGACGCAATATGGTCGATGGTCTTGAGAGACAGAAAGACAGACTGACAACAAAATGATGTTATATAAGGGTTCCATTTTTTGAGATACGAAACTCTAAAATTCACAAGAAAAATTCAAATAATTTAAAATGTATAAAAACAAAAGGAGAGTATAGAAAGAGCTCATTATATACTACTTGCTGATGGTGTCTATGAGAACGTTTATATCGGCAGCTATCACAAACTACTGATAAATACCTATCCGTTTTAATATATACTTCCAAAATGAAATAAAATGGCAGAAGTTAAATTTATTGTTCGATACACAAATTAATTACAGAGTATAAAATTACGACCAGTTATTTCAAGTCTATTTTAAGATATATTGAAAGCTAAAATCATTACAATATATATTGTATTATAAGAACATTTCTTTAATAATCAAGACAGCTATCGTTATATAGGCAGGTATATCTTGATAGATAATGAAAAAGAAGCAAATATTATTAATGTAGAATTGTATATTTGTAAACATTATGGTTGCGACTGGTAATAAGAGTTACGACTCCAGGGAGTCGTAACTCCCAATCAAAAATCGAAAAAATGTTTTCAACAATATCGTTTTCCTAGTGTAGTGGAACAAAGCACATTCGCAAAACGTAACTCAACAGACGCGCAAAATTATTAAAATTTTATAATGTATATCCCACTACAAGATAATGAAAGGAGATGAATGAATGATCAGTATCAGTTTTATAACAAAACTGAAACGCACGGACTGTAGAATATTACTCTAGTAAAATTGTTGGAAAAGATTTTAATTTAAATACAAACTTGAGATGCCTTTATATTTCTTTGTAAATTTATTAATGAAACTAGGGCTCGTACTTATAAATTGCTCTCAAGTCTTACATCGACCTCGAGATGCCGTTATCATTTATATATATGTAATTTATGAATGAAAACGGCGTCTCAAGAGCGATCTCAGACTTGAGAGCGGTTTATAAATACGGGTCTCAGCACATACCCGTGAATGTGGCGCTCGTGGTGCGATCGGCTAGGTCGGGGCGGGCCGGCGCGCCGCCGCCCGCATGCTATCAGCTGGCCGGCGCGGCCATCTCGTCCTCGCGCGCCTCCACTCACCGCCCTGCGCCTGCGATTTATGGTCATTTAATAAACAGATAGTTATGTGATTATCATCTAGTCTATATTGTTTTATTTTTAGCTTCACGCTGTATCCCGCGTATAGCAGGGTAGCCTCGAAAATACTCAGCTCTCCACTTTCTGCCACTTTCTTGGCACTAAGTAATTGTAACTACTTAAATAATATATTTCTCTCTATAAACTAAGCATAGTGGATTTAAAATTTGGAATATAGTATAGTTTAAATAAACTGACTACTTATAACAAAAAATCTTGCTATATTTAAATTAATATATTATATACACACATGTTATATAGATAGGTATCCAAGAATAGCACTCACTCTCAGCCGTACAAACAAGGTCTAAAACGAGAGCAACTAGCCTCAGTCGGTCGATACTTTTATACATTTACCAACACAATCTCGCTGTCCGTAGTATAATATTATGTGCGAACAAAATAAGCGATGACATTGAATTTTCAAGACAGAAATGAGAAAGATTTATACGCATTAAATTTCAATAAAAACATCTTTGATGAATACAACTTAGAAAAAATCTGTCTTTAAATATAAGATAAAACAATAACTAAGTAAATGTTCTGACACAACAGAGGCACAGATAGAGCCAAAAACGAGGTCCAAAAAGAGACTGTTCGTTCGACCCGCATGGAATACTTCCTTAACAAGATTTGATAAGTATGCTTTTTGATTTTCACGAATAAACGAACATCTTAAATATATTAAAAGAAATAAAAATCTTAAGTAGTGATTTCCAAATTTTATGAGTCGATTTTCTACACAAAAGTGGTAATTAATGATAATGAAATTCATTTTATGCAATGAAAGTAGCCAATCGTTCATTTTATAAGCGGGCATCTATTATGTATTACACAGTCATGATCCATCCATCCGATACTGCTGGGCGATATTATGATGAATAACGACTTAATTTATACGAAAAATAAAAAATATGGAATCCTGCTTTAGGCATTAAAATATGTAAGAAAACCGCCTCCAAATTTATAAGAAATAAAATATTTAATGTTAAATATTTATATCAAAATTCTTCCTTTCAGTCCGATTGACCCAAGATTGAATGAGATATATATACATAAATAGGAATGCCACAAAACAGCGTGTAGCCTCGCCCGGTGATGCTGTAAACATATGCCAGATCCACATCAGCTTAAGGACTTCACACTATAAAACTGGTTGTCTTTAGAGTCGGTTCACGGATAATTTTACGTGATAACTTCATAAAAAAAAATCGCCATCATAGCTCTCATTAATCTATGCGTAACAGTACCAAGGAAGGAAAGGCAGTTCTTGTCATTTCATGATGCTTAAAAGATGTATGTTTGTCTTTAAAACATTTTATTGGTCTGTGTTGTCTTTCCGTTGGTTACAGAAAACTTCTTGTAAGTGCTGCTAAACTATAGCAGTTGAATTTGTAGTTACCATTTTTGAGACATTCTATTATTTGACTATATTATTATATAAAAATGTTCATATAATAGTTTCGATTAAAAAATAACTAATGATACATTTTAAAAACATGTAAAACTTAAATATAACAGTTTAACTTGTTGCATGTTAAACTTAAATATAACAGTTGACAACGACAACTGAACTATTGTATTTTAAAATATTGTTCTCAAGTAAGTGGCTTAGGTCTTATTGAGAATAAATGTCTATAAACTGAAACTGAAAACATGTTACAAAAAGTAATAAATTAAGTCATTTAATTGATAGTCAACTTATATACATATAAGTATAAAAAAACCATTAACATATTAGCAGAATTTTATATTTGTGTTAATTTCAATATTAATGTGTGATTTCAAAACATATATACAATATTTTTGTTTGGCGTAATTTATGCCAAGAAAAATGATCTTAAAAGTTTCAGGAAACTTAAGTAATTCATTATTGCCATTGTACGACGTTGTGTAGCTGAAATTCTTTTCAAACTTTTATTACGGCCTTCCTAACTCCCTGTCAGCACCTCGGGTATTTATCACCGAGGCGAGATATTTTTTATAAATTTGAGGCTATGTCCCATAATATATCATGTAGGTATATATATTAAATATTTAGTGTATCTAATGGAGTTTTTTAAATTATTATATAACATTAAGATCAGCAAAGATGCCCATCTTGGCGCAGGGGCACTAGTGTGTGACTGTAAACGTCGACAGGTTGTCGGTTCGATATACATACAAGGAAGTAAAATATTTAATATTTTCATTTCTTCGTTCTGGTGTCGAGGCAAAAAAGCGGCTTTGTGCTCCACAGTTTAACACGCATAGCTTCCAGAATTCAGCAGAAAGTAGAACGGAAGCGTCTTAACACTATTTTTCCAGGTGCCCCCTGCCTACCTTGCTATGTGCGGAATACGGTGTCAAGCTAAAAAAAACTATATGTAAAGCACATAAATATTGTATAAAAAAAGTAATAATCTTATATAAAACAAGGTCCACAATCAAAACGACATCCACCGCTCACAGTAAAATATCCTCATACAAATAGCTTAAGAGTAGATCGTGCTAACATTTGAATTCCCTACCCATCGTCTATATAACGAGCTCAGTATCTAGTTCACAGTCACTCACCATTTATTTATACCTGGTTGTGACAACCACTCATTCCTGAAATGCTTTCGTTGTTCTGGCTTTTGAAAGCACAACGACAAATGTTCTAGTAGCATTCGTCTCTCGTAGTACACAAAACTTTATCGTATTTTTCAGGTACGTACCTACGTCGTGTGATCGCATATACGTTACACGAACGCCACTCATCTGAACTGGTTTTATAGCATATTCTTGTCACTCTATGCCTTTTATATTTTAAGAACCATTTCGCATTTTGTAAATTTTTGTGTGTTTGACGTATATATATGGTATTGACGTATATATAGTGATAAATTGAACGTGGCGTCATCGATATGTGGATATTTAGTACGAAAATTTCGTTTTATGAATGAATTGTGATCCTTCTTCCTTAATTATTATTACTTATCCTATAGGCCAGTCGTTGCGTAGGAGCATAAAGTGTAACTGAAATTCGATTGGTTATAGGTTCGATCCCCACTCGAGGAAATGACATGTTTATTTATATTTTTATTTCTTCGCTCTGGCTACAAGGCAGAAATTCGACATTGAGTTTCGCCACTCACTACGCAATGCCTTCAGAATTTGGCGGAAAGTGGGGAACGGAGTGTCTTAACATTAAGTTCCCTCTGTCTACCGTGCAGTGTGCGGGATACAGCGTTTTGACTTATCCTATAGAGCCACAATGACAACAACTTTTGGCCCCCTGACGAAAATAGGGGAAGGGGTAGAAAATTGACGTGTATGTGTGTATCTGTGGCATTGTAGCTTCCAAATGAATGTTAAGCCTGGCACGAACATCGGAAATCAATGTATTGCAAATTCAGTCAGGAGTCAGGACCTCTTGTTGCCAACAGTAGTGGTTAAGATCATACGTGACGAGGAATCGTGGGAAGCTGTAGTTTCCTTTCATGAAACAGTAAAGTTGCAAAAAGAAGGCTGCGGAACGAAATCGACAGAGGATCGATTTCATACGCAGAAATCAACATCGTTATGGGAGCGCAGTTAATCACCCCATCAATCCTGCCTAAGTACAGGGGTTTAAAATAACATTAGATGAACGCTATATTGAGTTTACTTGGTCTGTCATTTTGAGACTGAGTAGTTTGAGCTGAATAGTTGACTTTATAAAAAGGTGTGGGCTTTAGAATATTATGAGAATACATTGGGACGGTAGCGGATGCGGTTCATCCAGTTGCACGTTCTGTCGTGTTGAGGATCGACAGACGAAGGGGTTTTGTTGGGTATGAATCCCACATAACATAGTTTTTACCCCAAGAGCTGGATATCTTTTTGAAGATTTCCTCTACCCATAAAAACTATGAAATTTTTCAGCTATATGTGGTTTCCAGATTTTTCCCTGTTGATACAGGGAAAAATCAGGAAATTATGTTTTTATGGTTAAAACCTAAAATAATAACCTTAAATTTGGTATTAAAGCCACTAGTATCAGATGAATCTAAGATGACTCTAGCTGGCTCGAGAACTCTAATTTTTTGCCGTGTCTTTTCAATAAAAACAAACACTCTAATCTATATCAAAAGAATAATGAAAACAAACATTTAAAAAATATATAATATATGGTCACAAATTTGTTCGTTCGATGCACTCAAGTTACCTATGTTTTTTTAAAAACATAAAATTATTATGTTTTTTAATATTTTTTCACTAATTATAACCCGAAACTTCGTTTGCGTGGACTGTAAAATATAAAATCACCTTCCTTTAAATTTTCAAAATTTGACAAATTATCTTTTGGTGCTACCCTGCACTCTACAAGCTTAGTCTGTATGACGTGTAAGTGAGTCACTCGCAGTTAATAGATTACCCCAGCGACCCATTCGAAGATTCGCCCGGTGGTACTACACAATTATTTATTTTCTCATCTGAATTACTTTAGTGATTGAAAACTGTAATTTCAACAAATCATTTATTTTATAGCAGTGTTGTCGCATGCAATAATTTATATTAACATTTCTTTTCTTATTTATGAATCGATTTGAATTAAACTAACATAAAGGTTAAGGGAAGTTCGGCAAAATACAATAGTGAAAGCCGCATTTAAATCAGTTAAGCCATTTCTGAGTTAAGCATGCACAAACGCACAGATAGACAAAAAAATAAATCATTGTTTTGAATAGGTTTTACAGAGATAGATTTTCTCCTATTAAATCTTCCACGTCCGGACAGCGATGAGTTACAGACTTATTATATGTATAGACTAGTGGGTGCGCGCGGCTTCGCCCGCTTATTTGCACTCTTAGGGGTGAATTCTAAAAAA
>DWAP01002460.1:0-13478 GCA_018230625.1 Heliconius eleuchia | reverse complement strand
GTCTTTTCCATAAAAAAAAAAAAAAAAGAAATGATAATATAATTCGTAACATAAATATAATCACGGTGTTAAGTTCCGCCACTCAAAACACAATGTTCCGAAAATTAAAAAGTGATTAACGAAAGTGTTTCCAACGAATTTGTTATGTTTCAATAGACTAAAATAAAATAAAATGTACATTATATTCACATTTTGACATTCGATACTAAATCAAAGAGCCGTTAATCAACTTTGTAAAAGCAATACAACAGTATATTTACAGTGTTTACTGCAGATATATTTATTGCAGAAATCCAATGTGTATTTATTATTTATTATCCATCAGTTCCATACAAATGAATGAAATGCCACAATTTGATTTACTAGATCTACAATTTACAAGTATTTCAAGGGAATAATAAATAGAAATAAAATAAAATAAAATATCTGACTGCATAAACTAAATCAATATATCAAATAACACTCGCGGCATCAAGACAAATCCAACGATGGATGCCACCATTTATTAAAATCGCTTCACTAGTTTACCAGTTACATGAGAACAAAGAAGTGATATACGTACATACATACGCCACGATTCGCTGCAGTCAGGTATTAAATTTGCTTTTACTTGTAGCTTTGTCCCCGTGGACAGGAAATAACTAAGAGAGCCATCCTAAGTTCACAATTAATGAGACGGTTACCCTTAGCCACATTATTTTTTTAAAATTAGAATTAGTTGTTTCTGAGATTACCATGTTTAAATAACAAATTGTTCAGACTTTATAACATTATAGCCTAAGATCACGGGGCCCCCAGACCTAAGTCATTTTACCAAAGCTGAAAATTTTGAAGACAATTAGTCTATCTAATACGTAATTAGACAGTATGCGTATTCACTAACTTAAAAGTGAGATGCCTTATTATAGGACAATTGAGCCCTCGGTTTGGTCTGGGTGTTTATAAGGGTCTTGAAATAATCCGTAAGTAATATATGTAAATATTTTTAAACATTTTTAAAGTGTTATTCCACATTTAGGTCTAAATAAGTATTAATATATGTAAAATTAAAGTTTGCCAGTATAACGTAGTTTTTCCCAATTTAAAACAACTTTTAGGACGTCTGGCAGTTATAAAGGCCCACGTTATGGGTCTGGTAATAATAAATATTCATTTTTTATTACATTTATTTTCATTTTTTTTTGTTTCTACTTTAATTTCTTTAGCGTGTACCTTAAGTTGGCGCTACATCTACAAGGGCCCCACTTGTTTACTTTTATTAGATTACTTGCAAGTAAACACAGGTTTACTTGCAAGTAATCTAATTCAACTGTTTTTTTTTGTTTTTTACCTCAGACTTTTGACTGGGTGAACCGATTTTGATGATTGTTTTTTGTTTCTATATATATATATATATATATATATGTGTGTATATATACAGTTAAGTTACTAATATATATATATAAGAAAATCACATAAGTCTTAAATTTTCTCTCATTAAGGATGTGCGCGACAATTGTATGAATAACTCAATACCCAATCAAGGGTAGCTTAATGAAAGTTTGGTTAAGTTCTGATTATTAGATCAGTGTAATATTAAAGAAGTATTTTTTTCTGTTAATTAGAAAGTTATATTATTTTTCATAATAAAATTCCTTAATACTCCATGATAAAAACTATTCTATAAGTTATATTAGGCTTTGAACTATTGCCATGCTAAAATTTATTGACCACCATTACATAGTTATCGGTAGTAATTTATATTTTTTAGTTTTTTTTTAAGGTAACTATAATAAAAACCTCGATGAAATTAAAAAATATATATACCTGCAAATCCTAGGCTTACACCACACAAAAAAAATATAAATTTCTGTCTGGTAGTTTTTGCGTGATTGGCGAACAAGCAAACAGACAGATAGACAGACAGGCAGACAGACAGACAGACTGACAGACGGGCAGCTTATTTTAGCTTCTATAATCAATATGTCAACCGACCTAAGTTTTATTTTTTTATATGTTTCATGCACAAAATCAACTTTCAGAACCGACTGTATGGATTGCATAAAAATATTACCCCGATTTAAATTTGAACCTACAACCATAATCGAGGAAATAAATAATATAATTTTCGTCGATCTGATAGGATAAGGTGCGTCGTTAACTTCCGCCACTCAACACAAAATGTGTCTTATTCGAACAAAAAATGGAGAACGGAGAGTCTTGTTATTAATTCTCTCTTCCTACATTGCATATAGCGTAATTAGTTACACTTGTTAAAATCTTCATGAATTTATAATTATATTTATTTCGTAGCCTTAACATTTAGATTTAACATACAAAAATTTTAGTAATGCTCTGAATAAATAAAGATTTTATATCACGAGGAAACGAGAATACCGTTCATTATTTTAGTAATTTAAAATTCCCTGTTATTAAAGAATGAATTTGCCGACTATACTTTGTATTAACGAGATGAAAATATACACGAATATCTATAAATGGACTGATTTTGTAATATTTATTAAGCATTGCTTAAAATAAAGGTATTTTAGATGTATAAATAAAGGCTTTTTAGATGTTCTGCCTTAAATTAATTAAAGGATTTCGAAAAATATAAATGTGCGTCTCGGGACGCCCGATAAAAATAATAACTTATACTAATCTAAGTTGAACTATTTAATATTGAAATTGTTTTACTTGAGGAAAGTTTAGGCTATTACTTAAATCTTATGTATTTTATGTATGATGATGTAGAGAAGAGTCTGTTATTAAAAATATCGCTTATTGATTTTAAAACAAATTTTATTCTTAGTTATAATTCTTGAACATTTTATTTGTGTGTATGTACATTATTAGTATTATTATGCAATTCTACAAAATTAACAATTTAGATTATATGGTCACTCTCAACACAATAGTATTTATCTGTCACACACTAAACTCTGAGTCATGTCATGTCATATCATGAACAGAGGAGAGAGGGGAAGTCTGCCTGCCGCCGCTATAAGAATAAGAGAAAGGGAAGACTGGCGTCGTAACGCGTTACGTAACGAAGCGGTAACCCTCCAATAACAAGTTATCACTTTAAGAATTATCACTCAACTCGTTATAACTACTTTATAGATATTATGACACTCAATTCACTCCGATTCAAAATTGTAAACAAACGTGGAGAACGGAGTGTCTTAACACTAGTTTCTGTATACATTTATTTTCATTTCATTTTTATTTCAGATGAACTTTTAACAAAATCCACTTTGCTCGACAAATTTTTCGCTCAAACTGTACCTCAGAGAGACTTTATCAACTTGCATGCAGCGGAACAGCAATTGTGCGTATTTCGGAATTACACCCTAACGTGTAGCGACGGTAATATTTTAGCGAATGGCTGTGCTATGGGGTGCTGAGAGATTATGATCTTAGTCAGGATTTTGTGTGAAATGTTTATATTATGTATTGATATATTTATATATTTATTTATTTTTTGTTTTTATAATGTACTAGCTTTTTCCTGTGGCTTCGTCTTCGTTGTTAAATCTAAGTTATACTGAAATAAATTATTCTTTTTTACAATATACCTATATTTGTATAGATATTATGTTATTTATCTATACTAATATCTATACTAAATTATATTAAATTATTTTTTTTTATCGAAAAGACACGGCAAAGTGACTACCGCCGCCCACGGCCCCGTGCAACACCAGAGAAGATGGGCTTATAGTTAAATCACTGCTTTATTTATTCTGCAACACAATACATAAATGTATCTATATGTCTTATTAAAAACAACATTTCTTACGCGGCATTGTATCCACGTCCTTCATATTTTTTACATATATTACAATTATAAGCCGGTAGGTACTGGGAACCTAGTGTAGGAATGAAGTGGCCGTTTTCCACTTTCCAAACAATTTTCCAGACATTATTGAGTAGTAGAACTAAACGCCGCACCTTGTCCTGTTACCATAGCGAAGAAATAAAAACAACTCATTCCTCCGGTCTTCTTAGTATATTTCTAATACATCAACCACCCCAAAAAAATCCTCTCCTATACAATCACAATAAACCCATCTCGGAACATCCAAATCAATAGATAGCAATCGCCATTTGTCGTCACTAATAATACAGCGAACCAGCGACGTTGACAAATGAAGACGCCACAGTACAGAGCTTGTGAGGCGATGTTTTCTTTATCGGGCGTTAGAGAAAATCATAGTGGTATCTTTATAGTTATCATATACTAGCTTTATGGTTCAGTGGTGTAGTGTTTGACTATAAGCACGGTCGTTGCGGGTTCTGAGAGGAATATTTTTTTGCTCTTGGATAATACAAAAGTTGAAGTAGTATAATTTATTACTAAGAACATAACGTCTCGAAATTGACAAAGAAAGGTCTTATGAGATGTACGCTCCACGGTAGCCTAACATTCCTTACATGTATTTTTGTATACGACGACAAATTAAAGGTCGGTAACGCACCTGTAGCTCATCTGGTGTTCGGCGGTGATCACTTACCATCAGGTGACCCGTACGCGAGTTTGCCGCGTCATCAATCAAAGCCGAAGTAATGTCTTAATTTGAATGTTTCCAAAGGCACGCGCAGGTAGAGGGTTCGATCTCGGGGGATTAATAATATTTCTATTACTAATTACTATTTTCATTTATTCGCTCTGGCACCAAGATAAAAGCCTGGTATGGAGTTCTGTCACTCAACACGCAATGCATTACAAAAATCGACGCTATGTGGGGAACGGAGTGCTTTAACACTAGGTTTCTTCTGCCTACCCTGCTATATACCCTGTATGTTAAAATAATATTTATCTATCTTCCGTTAAAAAGGATTTTTTTATTCATTCTGAGTAAATATATGCAAAATTTACGTAAAAATACAGCCAATGTAAAAATCGATTAAAAATCGAAAAATTAATATTTTGATTTATATTACAAAAATCATTAAATATAAATCTTTACTATTCAATTTTTCATCGAATTTTGTAAATTTATACCAACACTATTTTGATATTTTCGATTTTCTATACTTTTAATGAGTTACTAATATATTGTCTGCTATTTTTAAACATTTTTAAAGCGTTATTCCACACTTAGAAAAGAAAATAAAGAAGTTTTCTAAATAAGTATATTGTCTGCTGTTAAGTTATTTTTTTTTATAGTGACAGATTTGTCTTGCTTAGCAGAAATAGGCAAACGTAACAACACTCAATTCCCCGATTCTCGTGATGTACCAATATTAATTGCCTAAAAAAAGTCTCATGTTTTCCTCGAATAGGAATCGAAGCTACAACAAACGCATTGAATTTATCTTGCGCCAAGGTATTCGCAAAAAACTTACTTTTTGTAAATCCATATTCGTTAATAATAGAAGATCCCTACATTGAGGTTCAGTATGCGTGTATTGTAAGTTATGGTTTGGAGGGTGACTAGTTTGTTTATATCCCCAAAGGTGCTACCACATGCTGTCTCGAGTTTCATGTTTAGAGAAGCTGAATTCCATAAAATAGAAAGGAAACGCATATAAAGATTAAAGAAAAGTTAAGATTAACGGAGTTTATAACATTTTTTTTTGCTTTACGCTGTATCCTTTAGCGGGACAGGCAGGGAGGGGAACTGGTGGTGTTAAGACACTGGTCCTCTCTCATCACCCAATTTCGATATTATAGACATTTCGTGTTGAATGATGAAAATCAAATGGACATGGACTGATTCTGCTACCGGTGCGAGGAAAAAATGTTTCCCCGAGTGGAAATCGAATTCACAGCCATCGCGCGCGTTTACAGTCTGTCAATTACTGTGCCGATACAATAAGAGAGAAAAAGTTAAATAAATATATATAATGCTAACACCTTTTTTATTAGGACTAGTAGTTCCTAAGATTAGCGGGCTTATACTAACTAACACTTCAACTTTATAACAATAACTAGTATAGACGTGGAGATACATATTAATATAATATGTGATATTAAATTACTTGATCTAACAAATCAAGAAGAGGCCGAATATCGCCGTATTGTCAATAAATAACATAGAAAGGGAATCTCTGCTAAAGTTATAGGATTATAGCGAAACATAATAATGACCCGATTTTCCTCATTACTCCTCGGGGATCTGTGGAGCTTTTAACATTTGGATACGGCAAACATTTTTATTTGTTTTGTTTTTTTTTGTATTATTATTTTTAAAAAAAGTTGAGAGCAAAAGCAATTTAACGAAAAATGTAATAGGAGCATAATAACCATAATTAATAAAAATGAAATTTTCGGTAAAACATCGTTTATCTATAAATCTTAATAATTATATGTTTTTTTAGCCTTACGTTCTATTTCTATTGTGGTAGTCAGAGAGAACGGAGTGTCAAATTATACCGTCTCTGCGTTATTCTTTTTACTCTACATACTTCTTGTTCTTACATACCTCTTTCGTCTCGTTCACTCCTTTTTATATTATCAAAATTTTCTTCTACATCTTCTTTTAGTATCATAGACATAGATGACTCTTGCAGTGTTTGTTTTGCCCATTAACTCCGATATCTTTGAGCCGTCGTGGAGCAAAGGCTCAAGAATGTGACTATAACTGTTTTGGGTTTGATCCCCACTCGGGGTTTTGAATTATTGTTTATTTATATTTTTATTTCTTCGCTCTAACATCAACTCAACAGCTCGACGTTGTGTTCAGCTAATCAATACGCAATGCCTTTAATATGTTTGGCAAAATTGGGGAAGGTAGTGTCTTAATATTAGGTTCACTCTGTCTATTCTGCTATATGCGGGATACAGACAGCGTGAAGCTTAAAAAAATCTATATAAAATTATATGTCCATCACGATCTTCATAGCAACATTGCTGATTCAATCATCAACTTGACCACAAACTTTAACAGTTTCTTAATCATCATCTTTATCATCAAATTTATAAACAATAAAGCTCATTAGTTTTTGGTTGTCAAACTAACCTACTCTGGAAGTTCACATAAAGGGGAATTCCCAAGCTGTACCAAGTTGGTGCCGTAAATTTACGTTACGAGAAGACTACTTAGAGTTTATGATGTGAATTTTGGACATGTATGTAAAATGTTTTCAATAAGATTCCAATTCAAATAATATATTATGTACGTATGTGTAGTATATTAAAATGTTACGCTTGGCTAACGTGTAGGCGGTTCACTGTTAACGCAACGGTTATAGGTTCGATTCTCACTCTGAAAGCCTACTTCACGAATGGACTATCCAACAAAATAGATTTTTTTAATTCGCACCAGTAGCTCCTGAGATATATTCAAACATATTGTTCAACTTCATAATGTTACTAATATATAAATATAGATTTAATTTTAAATACAACAACAATCTTATTTGCTAATATGAGATTTAACAAAATTCTACATTCGATAATATAACACCCACGAACTCTATAAATTAAGAAATATTGCCAGAACAGGATTATAAGAGTTAAGTAATTATATTAATCTACACAAAATTAAATGGTATAATATTATAATACAAATTATTTTCTCGAGATATAATTAAGGAATATTTTAACCCTTGATCCGCGAATTAATTCATTTGAAGCCTCAGGGAGTTGATCAAGAAGCCACTTTGATTGCAAAATGCCTTTCTTTTGGTAGAACTTCTTAACTTTTTTTCTTTTGTAATTTTGTTATACTATTTTATAACTTAGCTTCACTTTTTTTTTTGCATTAAAAATTTTCTTTTGGGATTTAATTCTTTGATTTTGACTTCATAAGGAAGGAGATATAGAATTAAACATTATACGAATATTTTAGAATGGATAGAGTAGATAAATACATATATTAGGTTGTTAAATATATCGACAACAGATACATAATACTTAAACGTAAAGTTCAAGCCGGCGAAGCCGAGGATCCCTTTCGCTTTACTCATCTAAATCAAGTGAAAGTTTGGATTTTTTGTTTCTTTCTCTGTCTTAATTTATTCCCTAATGTTTGCTGTCTACGATATGTAGGTAATGAGCTCTCGAAACCAAGGAACGGAGGAGACCCTCCGCCTAACTATGCCGCAGCGGGATGAGCAGAACGAAGTTAGTGTTATCCATATCGTTGCCGACTTTCAGCCCAATCTTTGAAACAAGGGAATTTGAGTGGTGGAACTCAACACTGCGATTTGTCTTGTTACCGGAGCGATAAAATTAACATAATATATACTTTAGATTGGGATTCGAAGTTGACCTCAGAACTGTTGTGATTTCAGTCAGACGCAGCAGCTGCAGCCAGCGGCAACAGTGAAATCTCCACAGTTACTACAGAAACTGACGAAAAAACCAACGTTTAACAATCGAAATGCGCATTATTGAAAATAGCAAAATGTCGAATTGTATTGATTGAAGATCATTTTGGATTCTTTAACTGCAATTAAAAACCGTATTCTTATGGTAAATAAATCTATTCTAATATATTAAGCAATTAACAGACCATTGAAATTACCAATTTCGTTTTGAACAATTTACAAGATGCTCTTGTATGGAAGAGTCCCACTATGCCTGGTAATATGTATGTTGTATATGTACAATATCTTTTTTGTCTTCGCCTTCGTTAATTTCGCCATACGATTATTGGATGCTGTACATATGCAAAGGCCTGTATACAAGTAAAAACCTTCTTTCCTTTTTGGTCGCTTTTATCCGTTAATTAATGTTAATTATTTATTTCTAATTTATTTAACAGAAATTACGATTTCTGTCGATGTACGACGTCACTCGTAATTTAATATTATTTCTTTGATCTAAAGCTTTTTGTGGAAAAGGAAAATGTTTTTTTTGACGCTTCAAAAGTATTAATTATCCATTAAGGTTAATTAATGCCTTATAATTGAAATGAAGTGGGTTTTACATAAATACGAATCATTTATATGTGACCTTTTTCGCTACAGTTTTTCAGATGTATACAGTATGTTTTAATTTAAATACTTTTTTTTTACAAATTTAGATATTACAATGATGTCTCGCAAAAAGCGCGGCGTTAAATTGCCATTCAACACGCAATACCTCTATAATTCGGCGGAAAATGAGAAATAGAGTGTCTTAACACTAGACTATCTTAATCTGGATTATGCGGGATACAGTGTGAAGCCCATTTTTTATAGATATTATAAAATTTTTACTTACTGGATATAAGTTGAAATTAGAACATTTTTAAAGACTTGATTTGACCCCAAGTATCTTATTAATATAAGAGAGGTTTCGTTTTTAGTGACAAAATTATCTTCGTAGTGTAAAGAATAATAAAAACAATACTGCATAAATAATCTAAAAAAATGCACTTTTAGATAACTAATAGAGATAAAATCTAATAGATTAGTTGAGAATTTAAATCTTTGCCGCAATATATCAAAACAAATACAAAAAAGATTTACTCACGATACGAAGCTTAGTGGAAACATGTTAAAATAAAACTATAAATGCAAAATAACCTCTAAAACAATTTTAAAAATAGACTTTATTTACTCACATTAAGGTTCAATTTTGATTATCGATTCAAAATCATTGTCCACTTTTGATAACAAAAGTTAAATTTGCATAGAAATAAACAAGGGATGATTTCGTACGATTTATGAACGTTTTGTACGGTTAAGTCACAGTATAAATGTATTGCTGTGGTGTAATACATTATTCACTTTCACTAAAGTTGGTAAATCATGACTGATTTTATTTGGTTGTGGGTTTGATATAATCACTTGTACGATTTTAAAGTTGTTATCAAATCCCTGGTCGGATATGTAATATCTATCAGCGTTACTAAGGATCCATGACATGCCGTCCATCCACAGGGTGGCCTGGTCACCATGAATTTACGTGATTTATAATGATGTTTAAGCTCCTTAAAACGACCGAATAATTAATCTTTTTTATAGATAATTGTATGTTCATTTGCAGGTTGAACTATTTCTTAAAATCAAAATGAGAAAGACATTTTTTTTAAAAAATATTAAACGCGAAAAGGAATGTCTTACCATTCGGTTCCCTGTGCTGTGTGCGGGTGTATATATATTTATATATATTCTTTTTAATTTAAGTGTATTAATAAAATGGATTTTTTTACATTAAGTGTAATTATTAAATATTTTTGTTTGTAAATATTTTATTGTTTTTTGATAGGTCGGACCACCCTTTCCATTTTTACGCACATGTTGAATTGCAGGGTTGTATTTCAAACTAAGCACTCAATATCTTAAAGTTTTGAGGATAGTGAATAACGGAGGGTTCTATTGCAATATTTCTAGCTGCCCTTTTATGCGTGAAGCAACAAAATAATAAACTATACGTGTAGATGACCGATGTGCCCTGTCATGTTTATATTTTGAAACTAAATTGGTATATGAAAAAGATTTATTGACCAATCGTCGAATATCGATTGGTGTGTTAGATGCGTGAATAAAGCGATATATATGGGTACCTTTCTATATCTCGCATATAATGTGGAAACGTAATGTTAATACACTCTGTTCCTTTCACACGGCGGAGGGAGGAAATGCCAATAATTAAATCTCTTTATAGGATCTATTAATCGGATCCAAATTACTGGAACCCGCCTTCTAATTTTTGGTACAAGTAGATTTTTCTGGTACTGTTACGCCCCATGCAGAATCTCGTGAGGCGCCTCCTAGAAGCTTTCTGACACTTGGCAAGTATCCATATTCTCAAATATTTAGATGTCCACCATGTATATTCTCTCGCGACCTTTGACTCGCGCCGAAAAAAAAAGTGCGATAGCGAGACGAAGCGAGGCGAGGCGAGGCGAGAGACAACAAGGGGACACGAGCCTACCGAATATACGAATCTACCGTTCTCGGTGCAACCTAATGGCAAGAGTAGATCTGACATTAGAGAAAGAAAAACATGAATTCGGAGGGTAATATTGAATGAGTGATAAATGAAGAAATGTTATTTCGTTATCAAAATAGAAGCACCATAACATATATTTTTTATATTTTCAAACTTAAATCTATTAATAATTAAAACCAAATATTTTATACCACACAGGATTAAAACCTACCATCTAATAAACAATAAAATATTTTTATATATCGCGTAGTATTTCCTTTTGTAATCAGTTGATTTATCCGGCAACATCTGTCAAAATATGAGGTCAGCCCGAAGGCACGACCCCTGAAAGTTTTAGTAAAAATGTCAATAATTTACTTTGTTGTCGAGGCAATAAAGGCGGTTTATAGAGCATTTTATAAATAAAAACACACGTGCTTGTAGCTTTTATGGTCAAACAAAGAATAGAGAATATCTAAAATATAGTATGTACGTCGTATAAAGTGTCTACTGTAAAATTTTATTTTAATTTGTATGAAATAAATAAAAGCCTAGTCGTGGCGTTACACGAATTCTGGCAGTAAAACCGACTGATTTTGGGTTCTATCCCCACTCGAGGAGATAAAATATTTACTTAAATTTATATTTCCATTTCTTCGCTCTGGTGTCGAGGCAAAGCGCGGCGTTGAATTCTGCCATTCAACACGCAATGCCTACAGAATGCGGCAGAAAGTGGGAAACAAAGTGTCTTAACACTAAATTCCCTCTGCCTTCTCTGTTGTGTGAGGGATACAGCGTGTAGCTGATTTATTTTAAATTAATTATTATGTTTTTAAACAAGAGTTGTTGTCTTAATTCATTATAATAAGTTACAGTATTTGGTTCTGTTTCTTCACCGTATACGCAGCGTTTTTAAATTTGAGCTGTAATCATAGAATTGAATGTAGGTAGCCTATTATTAGGTTCTGACTATCCTGTTAATGATAGGTAGACAGCGACTTATGTCGCTGTATGTGGAACAAAACGTGAAGCTTAATATGAAACAATATTTTTTTAGTTTCACGGCGTATGCTGCATATACCAAAGAGAACCTAATGTTGAACATCAATCCTCACGCACCGCCTTACTTTTGAGACGTTGCGTTTTGAGCGGCGGAGCTCAACGCCGTGCGTTGTCTTGTTGATAAAGCGAAGAAATGAAGGAAATGAGAATTCCTCCGAGTGGAAATCGAAACGTAACCGTTGCGTTTACAGTCAGTAGATCGTTTTTAGATATTTTATATGTAGTTATAAAAAAAAAGTTATAAAAATATTTTTCTTTATGTAATTATCATCGCGCTTTGCTTGATATGATTTATTTGATAGACTGGACCAAAGAAAATATTTTTAATATATTAACACAGTTCCCTTGAATGGAATCGAAGTCCTAAACACAAATCAATCTTAAAATATTATTCATTCATTAATATTAGAGGTACAACGCAGTTTCAAAGACTCATAGATTTTTTTAAGCTCCAATTTCACATTTCAACTAGAAATGTAACAAAAAATACGTTACAATATATCCCCCGCTAAGATGGCTCAATAGCAAATTAAATTCGTTGGGAAAAATGCACGAAAGGCAAACAGGGAATAACCACCGTAGCGCTATTCGAGAGCGGCGAAACATCGCCCTAAGCGTCATACGTACGTGTAAATATTTCGTATGTGAACGCTTGTTTTTTTTTTTAATTTCTTTTCCGGCTATTTTAGCGTTTTGGTTTTGGACAGCGGAACACAACACCGTGTTTACAAATATTGTAAGATTATTGTAATTTGAATGCTTTCTATATTTCAATTATACTCATATATAAGAATATGAAAATACAAACGTCATACATAATATAATTTTCTTTATTAAGACTCGACACTGAACACTGGCCAATGATTTCATTAGTAAAAAAATATAAATATTTTGGTTTCAAAAGAATATTTTAATAAACAATTAGCTTTTTTTCATTTTGTTATCAAGAAAGATTTCTATAATTTAAACAGCCTTTTCAAATTTTGAAAATTAAGACGGAAAAGAAATTTATAGAAGATATCTATCTCTCTCTGCCCACTACCTAAATAGAAAAAGAACCTATACTGAACTGAAAAAAAACATATATAAAAAAAATTAAGAGTTGTCTATAAAGTCAATTTAAAAGGCAAAATTTTACGTAGTAATGTCTTTTTTCCATTTCCTCGCTGTGGTAACAAGGGAAAATACAGTGTTAAGAGCAATGCAACGCCTCGAAAACTCAACGGAAAGTGGTGAATAGAGTGTGCTTAAATTAAGGTTCCTCTGGCTACCCTTCTATATGCGTGAAACATCGTGAACCTAAAAAAAAGCAATTCTCACCCGTATATTTCCACATAATACTACATCGGGCGACATTCCCCGCGTCTCCTCAGTCCAGATTGACACTCTTCCAAACAATCGGAGCTCGCTTTAATCTCGGCAATAAATTCCGTTTATCTCCCAAGACGTTCCAAAAAAGAAATTCTTTTGGAAAAGCTTGTTGCGATTACGTCCCACGGTCTTACCCTTACGTTTTAACTCTTCAATGAAAATTAACTCGTACTTTTGTTGTAATAAATGTTGATTTTTTGAGGCCAGTTGTGGCGCAGCGGCACAAAGTGTGACTGTAAAACCGACTGGTTGT
>DWAP01002459.1:0-13486 GCA_018230625.1 Heliconius eleuchia | reverse complement strand
TGAGTGGCAGAACTCAACGCCGCGCTTAGCCTCGACACCAGAACAAAGAAATGGACATATATATTTAAGTAAATATAAAGAAATATTGTAACATGTTAAAAATATATTTTTTTAATATAAAACACGAGTTAAATATGAGTTAGTATCAACGTTAAGATAAACGAAAACTATAAAGTAGTCGGTCTGGTTAAATATTTTATGGTCGCCATTTTAGTATACATTTTGAAGGCGCTTGGAGCTGCAGAAGCTATTATAATAAAGCAAATAATAATAAACTGTAAGAAAACTGAGAACGTTTACGTTACTACTCTACAGTTTTACCGTGGAGTCATTGGTGCGCTTAGTATATTAAATGTTAGTAAACAAAATCAATTATTTTTTTAACTTAACTTAGCTTCACGCGGTACCCCTAGCGAGATAGTCAGGGAGAACGGAGTGTCAAACGCTACGATTTTTGTAAAATAATTTATTTATTCTATACATTAGACTAAGATCACATTGCTTTTCATTTTCCGTTTATGCGTACTACGTGGAACTCAGCGCTGCTCTGTACAATCAGACTGGACTAAGGGTTTAGAGACTTTAACAGACTAAGGATTTTCTTAAATGTTTTCAGCTGCACAATTTATACTGCACATAGGTTTGTTTTACCAGAGTGGAGAAATTTACATGTCCACGAATGGGGATCGAATCTACGACAACCGTTCTACAGTCAGACGCAGACTCACAGCGCGACGACGCACGCAATGGTCTTGTAATGGATTAAAAAGAATGCAAACACACACCAGCTTTACTATGACATTAAATATGTAAGTGTTCATTAGTACTTTAAAATACTCTTGCGCTTTAACAATTTTATCTTAGTTCATTATTTTAATCTATTTGAAATTTAAATGTACTCGAAAGGAACATCTTTTATTATTTAGATACATGTATAGATTACAACGCACATGCGTATGCGCAGCTCACGTATACTGGTTTTACGAGAGCAAAAACTGTCCCGTCAACTTACGCTTGACACATTTACTTGACCATGGTCGTTGAACCCTGACCGAAAGTCAATTTTTTTGGTTATATAAACGTTATGTTAAAGTAAGAAAATTTATGTACAACTTATTCGACACATAATAATAAATGCAGTATGTAGTTTCAATATATCCACAAGATTATTAAATTATAAATCTAGATTACTTTATCGAATAAATTTTCCGCCTCTATGGGCGGTGAATATATGAAAATGGAACTTAGTTTGTATTTTATTTAAATATGCACGATACTGTAAATTAAATTTATAAAATTATATACTACCCACATCTATGCGTATTAATACTTTAAATAAACAATTAAGTAAGGTCAAGATGTTCTGAAAACCCATATCTAAAACATTATTATTACAGATTGATATCATTTCTTTTATTTACGTTAGATCAAATCACTCAACGACATTCGCCATAGTCATTTTACAATGTCATTTATCACAAGTTTACTAAATTTAATAAGGAAATTCTCATCTACTACGAAAGAAAAGGGAACAGAAATTTCCTTTTACTAGTGTCCGCAAACGCCGCCGACAAATATTATACATAGGTTATAAAATCAGCTATTAAATAACCAATAAAATCGATTTTTCTAAATTTATTAAATAAAATCACATTTACAATGAAGAAAGAATTATTATACAATAACCTATCGGCATATTGAGCTATTTTAATGTGAACGTCAGATTAAAACGTCATAAAAAAAAAACTAAGACATGAAATTAAATGGCTTATCTCCTTATGTGTTCAAAGTTTTATTGGCTTGTAATGGGTTTTAAGTTATTCATAGTTTTGTCATTAATTAACCGCTGACACTTGTAAGTTATCGATTCTTAATAAATACAATTACAACGTCCATATAGTTACTAATTCAATTAAAATATTTTTATGTTAGCTATCTACACTTTGCTTCAAATTCTATGTTTAAGAAATGTTTCGTCGTGATATAGAGATTAAAAAAGATATTTTTGGTTAGTTTATAGTTTCTCTTATGGAATTTTAAATGTAATTATATGTTTGCTATCCTATTTAATTAACATATGTACATGAAGCCAGTCGTGGCGCAGAACCAATGCGTGAGAGACTGTGAGAGAGCTGTAAACGCGACAGATTGTTGGTTCAATTCCTACCCGAGGAAATTATATATTTAATATTTTGATTTCCTCGCTCTAGAAACAAGGTAAAGCACGGCATCTAATTCCGCACTCAACATATAATGTCCTCAGAAATCGGCGGAAAGAGTGGAACAGAAGTCTTAATATGGGAACGGAGTGTTTTAACACTAATCACTACGTGAAATTAAAAACAAATAACATGTATAGTATAGTAGTTAAAATAAAGCGCGTCAGGAGACGCCTTGCCTAAAATATTGAAAAAAATGTACATGGAGAATACAGTGATTTCTTATTAGGTTATTGCTTACTATAAGCTGTGGGGAATCTGTGTGTTCACCGTCTTTATTAATACTGTCATAAAATAATAGAACAACACATACAAAGAGAAAGCTGATCCTCAGAAATATTGCAAAAAATCAAGAAAAAATAAATAAACTAAAGAAATTATTATCTGCATAAAACATGTTAAATATTATTTATTTAGTTACTTTAAAGCAAATAAGCCGTTTATTAATTTAAGCGTTAAGCATCAGAGATTTAGATTATAATGTAAATATACGGATGAAAGGTGCGTTTTAACAAATCATGATAAAATTTTATCGTGATCAGCTCGTGGTCGAACACCTGACTCATCTGAATCAATAAATGCATCTGGCTTTGTATAATTATGGGCATTTATAAATGGAATAGATTAGTTTTGACGTTGACTTTTGAAACGAAATTTAAAAAGTTAATTATTTTTGATACATTGTTGAATATACATTTTTTATCTTTATGTATATTTATTATTATTACAGATTTATTGAAACATGGATTACTTCACTCATTCAGAAATATTGGACGTTGAAAGGCACTAACTAGATCTACACCGTTTTATTTAATTAAAATTACAAAACACAATTGTGAGTGGGAATTGAATCTTTAACAACTGTGCTTAACCACTTATACGGAGCTTATTTGTAGAGTAATTTATATTTTTTGATGTCTTATTAAAATATTAGGTATATTATTGATAAAATCATATTGCACTCTTAGGACTACAGTGTCATTAGAAATTTCTGTGACTTCAGATTTCGCAAAAAAATTACTATAAAATTATGCTTCAGTTATTGTCACACAATGGTAACAATATCTATTTAAAGAATAGAATAGATAGCTTTGGTTATATTTGATCAATTAAGATTATTATGTTATTTTTCATAAAAAAAGTCTTGTTATTGATTAAGTGGTTTATTTAGTTCGTATCAATATCAAATACATTGAAGTGGCTGTCATAAATGGTACTTAAGAAATAATGAAATCTATATTATTTGTATAGACTGTAGACATCGTATGCAGTGTAGAGCTACTTAACGTATTTAATAGGAAAAAAGGCTTAATGTTTTTATTTCCACGACTTACTGAAATACTGAAAATATACTTTTAATGAGATAACGATAAGATGCAGACACAGATTTAACATAAAAAAAACCAGACAAGCGCGAGTCGTGGTCGCCTACTAGGTGTACCAAAATTGGAAGTCTCGGGCCTTTTTCTCAAACTCCAATTTAGCTAAACCTGAGCCCTTTCATCTGATCATAATTATATTGTTTTAATACATTATTAAAATAGAATAAATAAAATAATAGAAAAAAGTTATTATACATAACAAGGCATTATTTCAGACGTTCAGGCGATGATAAGAATTTTTCGAAAAAGACGATAAATTTGACCAAGCAAACCCGTTAAATTAACGACTTCATTCTTACAAACGAGCACGCAAATTAGTTGTTGTTAACGAACGAGATGTACGACGAAATAAACCTGAATAATTGAATATATACTTGAGATATGCAACTACTAGTTTATAAAATGTTTAATGATAAAAATAACAAATACGTTATATTTATTAATATTTAATGAAAAAATCTAAAATCTTTTAATGGGGTAAAGAAGAGTGCATCTGCTTAATGTTAATGAAAATCACCTTTACGCTGTATCCTGCATACAGCAGGGTAGGCAAAGGAAACTCAGTGTTAAGACCCTCTGTGTTCAGTGCCGAAACTCAACGCCGAGTTTTTGCCTTGGTGCCAGAGTGAAGTAATTAAAATGTTTATAAATAAAAAATAATTCCCTCGAGTAGGGATCGCACCCACAAACTTTTGTTTTTGGAGCACCACGGCCTAATGATGTAATATTAACAATATGGTATGTATAGTAGGTTCAATTCCCATTTGCGTACAACATCGTATTCCAAGCCTGAGATAAAATAGAATGTTGAATTTTTCACCCAGCACAAGGTTTGCTACAGTCTTTAACTTAACTTTAAATACTTAAAGTTAAGTTATTGATATAGATAACAAAATCACAATCACTAACAACAAGAATTAAATATGGATTACAAGGCTCTGGTGAATAGGTATTTGGTAACATGTCACTTTGACGTACTTACCTATTGGTATTAGCACGCCTTATCTAATCACGTCACGTTTTGTCTCGCGCCGTTTTAAGTGTGGCCGTAGCCCGCTTTCGTATGTATCGCAAAAAAATATCTTTGATAAGCTTTTGAGCAGGAGAGGTTTATTATAGAGATTAGATGTACATTTTGTTTCTATGTTAAAGAATTGTTATGTAAAATAATTGTGATATCAATTTTTGTATATTCATATATTAGTAGTTTCAAATTTAAGTTTAGATAGAAACAAAGGATGGTGTCATTCTTCTTTAACTTTAATTTAGTTTACATTTCGAGTTTCGAGTTGCGAGTGTCGCCCAATACTATAGTCGCCCATTATTTTTCTTCTTAGGAAATGAAATGAAGGTTTGTTAGGAATTACCATCTAAAACATTTATTTTTTAACGTCTATTGCGTTTCTATTTATTAGTCGACATATAAGACGTCACCGAATTAGGTAAGTAGTGTCATAAAATGAAATTCTTGAATAATTGCGCAAAATGTCTCCTAATACTTAATAAAATATATCATATTTTAATGAAATAAGCGTATCCGGTGAACCCCGTTTTAGACTACTTTCTAAATAAGAAAACCAATGAGTATTATCGTTGAGGTGACGGTTAAAACTCACATATTTGCATTACGCGTAGGTTTTACTTGCAATGTTTTTGGGGCGACTGTTATAAACCAGTTTTTTGTGTTTCTAGTAAATTAGATAGGATAAGAATATATTTTTATGAGGTCAATCGTCGCGCAACGGCACAAAGTGTGACTGTAAAACTTACTGGTTGTGAGTTCGATCCCCACTCGAGGAGATGAAATATTTACTTAAATTTATATTCCCATTTCTTCGCTCTGGGGTCAAGGCAAAGCGCGGCGTTGAGTTCTGTCACGTAACACACAATGCCTCCAGAATCCGGCAAAATGTGGGGAACGGAGTGTCTTAACACATTTAGGTTCCCTCTGTTTATTTTGCTGTGTGCGGGATACAGCGTGAAGCTGATTAAGAATATATTTTTGTATGGATACATATTATGTATAAGAAACGCGAATATACTCAAATTTGATACTTCTTACTCAAAATATTAAGACAAGTAGAAGAGAAGAGATATTAGAAAAAATATATTTTGTGTACAATATCTACAAAACTTTATAAAGAAATCAATCGAGCAACTTAATTGTGTACTAAGATAATAAATAATAAATAAAAATAAATCAGTTCAATGGGACTAGATTTCTGTTAAATTTTTAACCTATAAAATTTTTATTATACTTTTAGTAATGAAATATAAAAAAAAAATATTTAAGATATTAAAGTTTACTTAAGGTTTCATAACGAATCGTGTCCAGATATAAGTAATGATAGGAGATCCGTTACATGATAGGATCTATGCAATCTGACCTCTCGCGTGTTTACAGTGAAATGCCGCGGAAGTAATGGATAAAAATGTTTCATGCATTGGGATTATTAATGAAGAATTGTAATACATATATCTTTTTAAATATTATATTCAAATAATAGACAACTAACTTAAATTAAAAATAAATATTTACACTTTGATATTATTTAATATAATATTATATAAGGTGGCCTCTGCGTCTCATAGGCATGCTTTCAAGCCAGAAACATCTTATAAGGTCTTTATTTTTAATTGTAAATCATAAAAGTATTACAATATGACATTTTTAGTTTTAAAATTATGTTTTAATGTCGTTTTTTATTTAGTTTAAGTAGATCATTTCAGAGAATTCAGCAACAACTTACAACAACAATAGGAAATAACCATATTCTCGTTATCTGATAATGATTAATGCATTTTTGTAGATAAATAATCTTTGTAGTTTTAGATTGTATCACAAAAATCTTGCAAAATCATTACAAGTTTTTGTTATTAATTTTGCATTGTTAATACGAGTATCAGATTGTTTAGATATTTTCAAAAAGTACCTATACTTTAATTAAATACCATTAATAACTTTATGTATGTCTTCTTTCTACCTGAGACTAAGCTATTTTGTTTGAAATGTTTAATTTAATAATTACTTTGAAGATTGATACTTTGATGACTGATTAATACGTATATAGGTTAAAATAAAAATAGCCACAATGTTTTTTTATATTTTCGTAACTTGTTATTGTTAATTAATGATTCTATGAAAAATCCTTCTTTAGTACATAATTTCGAACGTCTGTGATTTTGTCTTTCAGTGGCGCACTCTGTCTGTCTTTAATCTAATGGTACTATTTAAATAGAATATTTTTAAACTTTCTACAATATTCCACGATAGACGGAGGGAAATTAATCAAGAGCCATGTTCTCCACTATCCACCTCAATTTTAAATTTATTAAATTATTGTTGTTCTTCTTTCTTTTTTCTCTTTTTGTGATGAAATAAAATGAAATAATTTAGTGCAGGTCGAACCAACAAGTCTAGTTTTTATAGTTAGACGATGTTTCACTGAGCCATAACAGTCCCACTATGAATAATAATGTTAATATCATAAAAAGGTATTTTATGCTTAAAAATAATAATTAATAACATAATTGTTTTACATAAGTATAAATAATATTGAGGCTATAAATGCATTTTTGAAATATCACTAAGCAATTCCTATCATGGAAACGCAAAATGACATTTACGGAATAAACTTTGATACTCATGTAATTAAGACCTCAAATATTATATATTTCCAAATATATTTCTGAAATTATTTTTATAATATTTATGATGAATGTATTACAAAAAATATATGTACTTACTTTATTTTCAATGTTCCCATTGATATAATCGTCGTCGTTCGACACATTCAATTCACCATTAGTTTTGTCCTTCAGCGTATAACTATTTAAAATTTCCCCTTCCAGTAAAACATTTCTAGCCTCCTCGTTTTCATCGTTCAGTTTATAATCTGTGATTATGCATTGATTATCTGGATGTCTGAGTTCTAACCTTATAGTTTTATTTGAATCTTTATCTATACTTATATTAATATTAGGTTGAATAATTTTATCTGTAACATAATTTTCATTTGGTTCTAGACTTTTTATTTTTCTTTTCAAATTCAAATCAATAGCTTTATCAATTAATTTGGCACTATTATGTGATTTGCTCGGTTCAATTGATAGCACATCTTGAACATAATCAACCTTTTTTCTTTTTATTAAATTTTCATTGAAAATGTCATCAACTGTAAAATTTTGCTCAGTCATGTCGAGCAGGTTGGTCATAATTTTGGTCATCTTGATTGGTACGACGAATTTAATTGGTCACATTGTATTCCGCCGAGGGTTATCGCGGGCCATTGTCGGTTTAACACGGCGTAAATCATCGACAGATCATTATCTGTACCGATGACCGCTATTTACTTCAAATATAATTTGACCTTCGATTTTGAACACAATGCCTCTTTTAAGAGGTTTGCTTAAGCTCTTATTTCGCTGGTCGCCTTATTGTTAGGCAATCGTGAACTTTTACACGATTATTGGTACCATTACGATTCGTATGAGAATTCTATTTTCTTTCGAATTGTTCTCTTTATCTCTGTCTAATACGTGAGTTCATCTTCTTCTATATAATGATATTATTGTTCACTAAGCGTTCATCTTCGTTCAATCTAATAACTATATTATTAGCTGTTGATAACGTAGTCAAAACCTCATTAACAATTTTCAAAAAGAAATCATACATGACGTTTATGTCTTAATATTAAAATTTATGAAATGTATCTTTCATAATCACTCTTAAATCTTAACACTTAAAAAAATATTTTACACACAAAGTTTTTAATCAAGTAAAAAAATGTCACATTTCATTAACAAAACTGGCTAGTCTTAAAAAAATATGTATATTCGAAATTTAAATTTCCCGCGCGTCGGCACGTGAGCGGCGCGTCGCTCGAGGCTATCACATGGAGTGGGCTGCGCGCGCCAGACGTGATAAAGATGGGGATAGCAGTATAAACGAAAGATGTAGACTGAACATGTTGTAATTAAGGTCTGTATTATATCTTTTTTATCTTAGTTTCAATCTTTTATTCTTGGTACGTTGATATATTGTTAAATATATTGGTTTTGTTATGATTTAATATGTATACATTTGACAAATTGCAAATTAATATTATAAATGTAATTTAAGAAATATAACAAATCTCGGATCAATCTGAATAAAATATTTAAAATATATATATTTGAAAAAAGATAAATAGTATGAATAAATAGCATAATTAGCTATTGCTTTATTTCCTATATTTAATGAATATATAGAGTTAGTATCAGAGTTTTACTTTTGTAATATAATAGTTAGTTAAATTTATACCAAATATTTAAGTTCAAGAAAGCTCGATTGCCGGATTCATCTTAAAACTGAGCGTATACTACTTAAAAAGCTTCCTCATCGTACCACGTCGCAAATCTATAACATTATTCCTTTCATATCCAGTTTGATTGTGATTACGTGTGAGTACGAGTGAGTAAGTGAGGTTTTGTGTGTGTGTGGGTTTATATTAAGTTATATGCAAACTTTGATCTATTTTCATTATTATAATGTAATAATTATTTTTTATGTCATTTAAAGCTGAATTTTGGCATTTGATAAAAAAATGTGCTTAATTAAAAATAAGTTAAAAATTTGATTACACATAAAAGTCATTTACAATTTTTTTTGTACGTAGTTAAATGTTGTTTTTATTCCACATATTAATATATTAATATAATCCTTTAAGAAATTGTAGAGTTTTGTAATATAATGTTTTAGTTAAGTATTTTGATCTTGTTACCGCGTTTGTTTAATTTAGGTTAGCAAGTGGATTATTTTTAACGGCGTTAATAAAACTTTTTACATTTACAATCCTCTATAAACTTTGTAAGAATAAAACTTACGTAAAATTAAGTACAGTGTAAGGAGGCCGCACAAAGGTTAAGGGTTATTTAGCATATGAGTATATTGTAATGTTACGAAAGTATCAACATTTTGAATTTATAGCTATCAACGTCGATAAAGGATATAAAAGGGGCTTTTAAGAAAAAGAATTTGTTTTCTGAAATGTTTTGATCGTTTAACGAATATTTTTTTATAATTTTGCGGCTTACCTTCTTTTAAGCATATTACGTAACTCTATATATTATAAGTAAATTTATGATTTTAATTAAGTATTAAAATACTCTGTATTTATTATTTATTTTAGTTTGGAACGAAAAAAGGCAAAAAAAATGAATGAAGGCAGCCTGAGTGATAAGGGAGACAGAGAGAGCCCTCTGTTATTATAATAATAATCGGAAACATAGTATCGATAACACTGGGGGGAGGGTAAAAAATGTACGTACAGGTACATGACTGTGGATGAGACGAAAAAGGCATGAAAATACCGTTGCGTTTAGTGCTCCGTTTACAAGGTCTACGTTGTACGAATACATGTGTGTTGAATTTTTTCAGTTTCACGCTATATTTCAAGATAGCAGGGTAAGCAAACGGAACCTAGTGTTAAGACACTTTGTTCCCCACTTTCCGCCGAATTTCATAGGTACTGCGTGTTGAGTGACGGAACTCAACACTGCGCTTTTGCCTTGCACATCAGATTGAACAAAAGAAAGTATTAAGTATTTCGTTCCTTCGAGTGGAAATATAAACCGTCTCCTTTACGCAAATTTATGTTTTTGACTTAGAAAAACTTCACCAGAAGTAGATTTTACATTGAACTTAGCTTTTGGACATAGTATTTATAAACCTCAAATTTTAAAGTTAAATAAAAATTCAGCTATGTATGCGTTACATACAAACATATGTTGTATTTATTTTTCAATTACAATGTAAGGAAAATAATAAAGCACATTTTTTTTATAATACAATTAAAAAAAACTAAACCGGATACAACAAATGTATGAAACGTTGAATGCAGATACCGTCCGACCTTACAAAAGAGTTCAACGAATCCAACTGGTCAAATGTACGAATTCGTTTACAATAGCAACTGTAATTGGTTTATTTATCTAAATAATTGCACGCGATATGTCAATGTTTCTTTGATATGTTTTCTAAATTTAATTTGTGCTTATTTTACGTTGAAACGGTTTTAATGTTAAATGTATTATGGGATTATGGTCTGTATTTTTCTAATATCATCTTTATAAAATTATCATTGATGTTTTTGAATAAAAAAATTGTTGAATTAGTTATTTATCATTAGGTATTTATCATTCCACCATCGTACCACGTACCACCACACAGCTGTGTTTTATGTAGAAAAATTAAATATTATTTTTACTTTTTTATGTATTTTAAAAATATATAATAAAGTACCGTGCCTGTAAACACCACTGGTTGTGTGTTCGACCCTCATTCTACGAAATGAAATATTTATTTACATTTATATTTTCATTTCTTGTCTCTGGTGTCGAGGCAAAGCGCGGTGTTGAGTTCTGCCACTCATCACACAATGCGTCCAGAATTCGGTGGAAAGTGGGAAAGGCAGTATCTTAACACTAGGTTACCTCTACCTACCCTGCCGTGTGCGGGATACGGCGTGTAGTTGATACAATATATACTATATTAATAAATTGTTTATCCTTTTTAAAATTTATATGGATTATTGAGTATTAAATAGGACCATCGTGGCCAAGTTGCACATCATCTGAGTCGATGTCATTGCGATGGTTGTGTTATAGAGATTGCATTGTGTTTACAGACTGATACATACGTAACGTGCGTAAAATGTATTGGTTGCGGTGTTAGAAAAGTTTCTTTCTGCTTACCATGCAAATGCGTGAAAATCGAAAACAAAGAGAAATAAACACCCATTAAAAACTTCCATTAAAAATTTATTGGCAATATAATATATGCGTGTGAAAATTCCATATCGGCCGTCGTGGGCGGCGGTCGTCACCTATAGACGTGTCAACAGCTACTACTACGGGGTCAACGGTATATTATGACAACAATGGATTCCCAAAACACTTTACGCCTACGATTGTACCTAGTATTTTTGTATTACTTGACACTGTTTGAACAGCCATTGGAAACTTTTGCCCTGTTTAAGAATAAATTAAGTTTAGGTACTTTTGAAGAGGACGTCAGCAACTGCCACGCAGTTTTGATGTAGCTTGGTTGTTATTATTTAAATTTGTGTTTTTCTCAAGAATAAACTTAATGGTGAGAATGTAGGTCTAATGTTGATAAATAATCTTTTAACATACCTATACCTGTGTCGATTGTACTAGTAGTAATCGATCTTACACAGTTTTCTCAGTATCGGCTTGTGTAATATTATAGTTTGGTGTAATATGATTTAGGTAGGTAACCTACATCACCACCCACCTATATATATTGTTGTCAATCACGTGGAAAAAAGTGAATTGCTGTCAGTCTTCAATAGATCATTAGAATCGTTATATGTTTTCGTCGTCGTACATGTTAGTTGACGTGTATATACTTATTAACAATATTAATTGGTGAATTTAATGGGATCTTATCCATAGAGATTAGATGTATCAAATATTTTTGTAATTATTTTCGTCAATTATTAATTAAAAATTTCTTAAAATGTCATGTACTTGTGCAATTCAGCTGGGATATAACCGTAGGTAGAGAAAGAACATTTAAGTCGCCAGTACTTGTATCATTTCTTCATATAAATAAATTCTATTGATATCGTCCATGTAGAACTTACACGTGAATTAAGTGAACATAATATATTCATTTGATTCGAGGTACTAATAATGTTACCTTTAAATGTTTCATAAGCTTACTAAAAAACCGTATAATAAATACAAATTTTAAGTACGCAAAGTAGTCGTATAAGCAAAGGGAAATTGTCCTGCCATCTATTGGTTATATGTTACAATACTTCATATTATATTCGTATTGTAATTTTAAGTTTAAATAACAGATGTCGCTATATGAAATATCTGGTGTTAACACTAACTCTTTCAAATAAGCAATAATCGGCTTAAAATATTAAATAACATGTTATATATTTTTACATTATATTTCAATCAATATAGACGTATTTACGGAAAACCCATATTAATCAGTACTATTGCTACCCATATTAATCAGTGCAATAGCGCTGTCATCTAGTGGCGAGTAGCCGTATCATAAGAAAATGTGTCTTAATAACTCACCCAGGTGGCGTTACTGTCGTTAGACACAGTTTGAAATGCGGGCACACAACGAAAAGTCATTGTCTTCACTAAATATCCTTAATTGGGTCATCAAATAGATTTCTTCTTGCAGCTTACCTGTAAAAGATTAATTTAAACCTTTATTATTATATTTATAATAACTATTTTCTTATATATTTCTTTGTAATCGTTTTTACGTTTAAGATCATTAAATTTATATACCAAAAAATAAATGTTAACATATCGATGTTTAATGTTATATTAATAAATTAATATAACAAAAAAAATATATGATAATATGTCATTAATACAAGCAAATGTCGAATAACCTTTAAAACACAAACGTTAAATTAACGGTATTTAAAATATTAATAAAAATATTTAGGAATTTGCTCTTAAAACTTAAAAAAATATATACCAAGACATATTATTAGTCTAAATATTTAAATGACTCAAGTGTGATCTAAGGAAGGTAAGAATGGGGTGCCCGATGATTTATAGATGTATAGACGAGATAATTACAGCTTATTATCATCTGAACTGGGCGATGGATTTTTTGTTTAGTACCCACAGAGTATGGACGAATCTTTTGTAAAAATTTGTAAATAGAATAAAATAGATTTACACGTTTAGACTTACAGGTTTTAATGACTGAATAATTATTTTTACATTTCGGTAAATCGTTACTAATATTATAAATATTAGTAAATATCCCGCACACAGCAGGGTAGACAGAGGGAAACTAGTGTTAAGACACTTCGTTCCCCACTTTCTGCCGAATTC
>DWAP01002458.1:0-13489 GCA_018230625.1 Heliconius eleuchia | reverse complement strand
CACCACCAGTACCAGGATGATCCTATTCTAGGCCGGGATCACACGGCACAAAACGTGAGCATAAGACCTAAACTGTGTCTTAACTTTAAGTTCTCTCTGCCTACCCTGCTGTGTACAACGTCGTTTTAGAACAATTTCTAACACAAACTCAAAATCATGGTTTTTGATTAGGTCACTATAATTCTAAAGGTGCGATATGTGTATTTATGATGGTCCTATCTAATAAACTGTTTACTTTAATCTAATATCTTGTGTAAATTGCAGAATTTTACAGAACTTGTGGTACGATGTGTAAAATAATAAAGATTATTATTCTACATATTTTGCAGCAACAAATAAAAAATAATTTTTACAACTCAAAGTTATCAACAAATTATCTGCTGTTTATTCAGGAGATTATTATTGCCATACACCTACCTAAATTTTTTATTGTATTGCTCTTGGATAATAAGAATCGCACAATTTGTTTTAATTATTTATTAGTTTTTAAAAATTACTACGACGACAAATAGATACTAATTTTGTTCATAATAACAATGATATAACGTTTTTGACAATTAAAATCGAACATAAAATATAGACGAATACTTACCTAATTATGATTGATATTTAAATTTTAGGATAAAAAAGAAAAATTCCGGCATATCTTAGAGGAAAATGCTGCAAAAAGAAAGATTAAAATATCTAAAGTTCCAGTGGAATTAAGCGAGCTAGATGATTTAGAGATATCACAAGATAGGCATATCAATGTTTTACGAGAATGTGCAAACAAAATTCAACCACCGCCTATGCTAAAATCTTGGGAGAGAAAAATACGTAGCTTAATACCATCTAAACTAAAAAAAACATATCCATCTTTAACTGAAGAATTATTAAGAGAAAGCAAAGATGAATGGAAAAGAAATTTACATGAATTAGCTGTGAAAACAGTAATTCGTGATGTTCCTGGGGTTTCACGAAGGAGATACGAAGAACCGCATTTTAAGTTTAATGGCGTTACTTCCAACCATAGTAAAATGATTAAATATCGCAAAAAATTTAAAAGTGGATCTTTATTACTGCATCCATTTATAAGACTAATTCTAGAATCTTCAGAAAAAACATTTCCTGCCTTTATTATCAATTTATCAAAATATAGAGCACGAGGTCCGTTTTATTTAGAAGATTTTCAAACTAAAATAATTGAAGAAATCAAACGGGCTGATTATTTAGTATCTAGTACTTGGTATTCCATTTTAGTTCACTGGTTAAAAAACCCAAGATGTATAAAAGGAATGTCATCGAAAAACGTGACTGACTTTGTAAAATGTGCTACAAAAATGATATCTATGCAAATACAAGAACTGATACGTAGATCAATCGATGCTGTTATTCAATCCCTTAAAGACCCTGATAGTGTTCCGTTATTAAATTTAGCTTTATATTTTAACGGAGAGTTTATATATGATCCAACTCTAGAAGAAGTATTTGAAGTATACCATTCGGTAATTAACGCTCTTTCTCATATTGCACAAAGACTTATGCCAATTGAACAATATCTTAAAATCCCTTATAATTATGATGCTCTACCGGTTCGATATAATGAATGGTTGCATAAAGATGGCCATGAACGACTTCAAGTTCAGCTTGATATAGTATTTAATCCACTCGTTGAATATCAAAAGAAACTTAGAATTGATTACAATATGCTCTACGGCAGCACTGCTAAATCATTGTTGGTAAAATTTATTGAACGGGCCGATACCGATTTTGAAACATCTCGTGAAAAAATTATATATTTTCGCGAAATAAATTCCAATATCACCTCTATAATAGAAAATGAATATTTCAACTGCGCTATAGTTTCTCAACTCAGAATGATAGATGGTTTAAAAGGAAAAGCTGTAGAATTTATAAACGATATCATACATGGAATAATTAAAACTCACATGGATGAAAATAAAAGTATATGTAACGAGTTTGAAATTATTGCCAGCAAAGCTTTAAAAGAACCTGAGAACGCTGCTGAATTAATAGAACAAGGTGTTTATATCTTACATGCTAAAACCGTATTGGTTGAAAACTTAAAAGGAAGAATATTGAGACAATTAAGTATTATTTCAAATTTGTTAGAAATGACGTCTCTTACAACAGACCACGTAGCTTCTAATACAAAAACTGTTAATTGGTTAACAGATATAAAGCCTATATTTGAAAAGAATGCAGCTGCATATGAAACTTTTAAAGCAGAAATGGAGGATAACTTGCTATCAAAAATAGCCTACTTAAATAAAGAAGTTTTGGAAATAACACCATATTTGGAATTATTAGATAATATGGATGATATAAACCATACTTTAGAGTATTTAGAAAGCCTAAGAAGGCTTGTTCATCGCTTAGATGATTGTGATAAATTAGTAGATTGGATAAATAATGAAGAAACAACTTTTAAGTTTCCAACATCTAACTATACAGAGCTTGAAGAATTAAAAGATTTTATAAAACCATTTCATTGTTTAGTATATTTAGTCCATAAATGGAAGCGGAGCTATTACACGTGGATGGATGGACCGTTTGAATATTTAGATCATGAAAAAATAGAACAAGATCACGACTTTTACTATAAGGAATTTTTAAAATTATCTAAGCTCTATAGAACCAAAATAAAACAACAAATATCAGAAGGTGTCGAAAAACGTTTTCAAGGTTTAGTAGACGATCCTGATATGAATAATTTGCCTGCTCCGATGAAACTTTGTGCCCAATCAATAGCTGAAATAAAAGAATGGAGGCCTAATGTTCAAATGGCTCACATTATGTGCAATCCAGCGTTAGTACAGAGACACTGGGATGAGATGTCTCTTATTGCTGGATTCGATTTAACGCCCAATGCTGGTACTAGTTTGAGAAAGATTATTAATTTTAATCTTTGGGAGGACATAGATCAATACGAAATTGTAAGTGTAGCAGCAACAAAAGAATTAGCATTAATAACAAATTTAAATAAAATGACGGCAGAATGGGTTGATATTTGTTTTAAAACTAGTCCGTACAAAGACACAGGTATTTTTATATTAACTGGTCTCGATGACATTCAAAGCGTCTTAGATGACCACATTGTAAAAACCATTGGTATGCGTGGGTCTGCTTTTGTTAAACCGTTTGAGTCACAAGTAAGAGCATGGTATGAGAAAATTACACGTGTAAATTCTACTATTGATGAATGGGGAAAAGTACAAAGTCAGTGGCTATATTTATTGCCTATATTTTCATCAAAAGACATAGTAGCCCAAATGCAAGAAGAAGGTGTAATGTTTGTAGAAGTCAACAATATATACCGCCGGTATATGGGATCCGTTGATAAAGATCCCCATGTTTTAGACATAGCTGGAGGAGCGGGAGTTTTAGAGTCATTTAAGATAGCATCAGGTTTATTAGAAAAAATTAATGATGGTATAAATAATTATCTAGAGAAAAAACGGTTATATTTTCCTAGGTTTTTTTTCTTGTCAAATGATGAAATGTTAGAAATTTTATCTGAAACTAAAAATCCACTTAAAGTACAGCCACATCTTAAAAAATGCTTTGAAGGTATTAATAGATTGATATTTGATCCAGAATATAACATTTCTGCAATGATATCAATGGAAGGAGAGCAAGTCGAACTTTTAGAAACAATTAGCGTTGCAGCAGCGAGAGGCTCAGTAGAAAAATGGCTAGTCCAAGTAGAAGAGCAAATGCTAAAAGCAGTTAAATCGGAAACTGAATTATCTTATTATGATTATCCTAATTTAAGTCGTGTGGATTGGATACTATCTTGGGAGGGTATGGTTGTCTTGGCAATATCTCAAATTTATTGGGCTGTAGATGTTCATCAATCTTTAAGCACTCATAAACTTAGTGAATTACAAGCTTTTCACTTAGCATTGACAAAACAACTAAACGAAACAGTTGCTATAATTAGAAGAACTGATTTAACGAAACTAAATAGTGTAACAGTAAAAGCCCTGATAGTTATAGATGTTCATGCAAAAGACGTCATTCAAGATCTTATTGGTAAAAATGTAATAGAAGTAACTGATTTTCAGTGGTTGGCTCAATTAAGATATTATTGGGAAGAAGAACGAGTATTTGTAAAAATAATAAATGCTGTAGTGAATTATGCTTATGAATACTTAGGAAATTCAGATCGTCTAGTTATAACACCACTTACCGACCGTTGTTATCGAACTCTAATAGGAGCTTATTATCTTCACTTAAACGGGGCGCCTGAGGGACCTGCAGGAACCGGAAAGACAGAGACTACAAAAGATTTAGCAAAAGCTTTGGCAGTGCAATGCGTTGTTTTTAATTGTTCTGATGGCTTAGACTATAAAGCCATGGGAAAATTTTTTAAAGGTTTAGCATCTTGTGGGGCATGGGTTTGTTTTGATGAATTTAATCGTATAGAAGTAGAAGTTTTGTCAGTAATAGCGCAACAGATTTTGTGTATAGTTCAAGCAGTGAGGCAACATTTAGAGACATTTGACTTTGAAGGAACTACGTTAAACTTAAATCCAGCTTGCTATGTTTGTATAACAATGAATCCAGGGTACGCTGGTCGTTCAGAACTCCCAGATAATCTGAAAGTTTTATTTAGAACCGTAGCAATGATGGTCCCCGACTATGCAATGATTGGTGAAATATCTTTATACTCATTTGGTTTTATAGATGCTCGTAGTTTATCTGTAAAAATTGTAACTACGTACCGTCTATGTTCTGAGCAGTTATCTTCTCAAAATCATTATGATTACGGTATGCGAGCAGTAAAGACAGTCCTATCTGCTGCTGGAAATTTAAAAAGAAGTTATCCTAATGAAAATGAAAGTATCTTATTGCTTCGATCCATAACTGATGTAAATTTGCCTAAATTTCTCTCATTTGATGTACCTTTATTTGAAGGCATTATATCTGATCTATTTCCCGGAATTACACTACCTAAGCCTGATTATGACAATTTTATAGGAGCTTGTAACAAAATTTGTGAATTAAATAATTTGCAACCAGTAGACTGCTTCATATTAAAGATTATACAAACATATGAAATGATGATCGTTAGACATGGCTTTATGTTGGTGGGAGATCCATATTCAGCTAAATCAATGACATTAAAAGTGTTATCCGAAGCTTTAACATTGATGGCCCAACAAAATATACCAGATGGTTGTGACTGTACCTTTAAAGTTCTTAATCCAAAAGCAGTGACAATGGGTCAATTGTACGGTGCTTTTGATCCAATATCATATGAATGGTCAGATGGTATTGTAGCGACCATGTTTAGAAACTTTGCGGCTGAAGATACACCTACACGAAAGTGGATCGTTTTTGATGGTCCCGTGGACGCAGTATGGATTGAAAATATGAATACTGTTTTAGATGATAATAAAAAACTTTGTCTGACATCAGGTGAAGTAATGGCTATGACAAATGTAATGTCCATGATATTTGAAGTTATGGATCTAGCTCAAGCTTCTCCAGCGACTGTATCGAGATGTGGCATGATATATATGGAATCCGCTTCTTTTGGATTCATGCCTTTTTATAAATCTTGGTTAAAAACACTTAATCATATTTGGTTAGAAGAAAACGAAGATTATATTTTTAATATGTGTGCATGGTTATTTGAACCATTAATATATTTTATCAGAAAACATTGTACGCAACTTGTTACAGGTGGTGAGGTTAATTTAGTAATGAGTACCCTAAGACTGATAGAAATGTTAATGGACAGCGCTCTCGACGGCGAAGAAGATACCAAATACACAAGAACCTGGTTCATTGCGTCCTTCATGACTGCATTGGTATGGGGTTTGGGTGGTATACTCAATACCGACTCCCGTGAAAGATTTGATGACTTATTAAAAGAATATTTTAGAGGTGAAAAAGGTATTCCAATGGAAATAGATAGAATCGATGTATCCATCCCAACTGAAGGAATGATAATTGACCATTTTTACATGTATAAAGGCAAAGGTTGTTGGAAACCGTGGCCTGACGCTGTAAAGGTAGCTCAAGTAAAAGAACAAATTAATTTATTGCAAACTGTGATACCTACTTTGGAAACAGAAAAATATATATTTCTCCTAAAATTGCATACAAAGTTTTCAAAACCGTTATTATTTATTGGACCAACAGGAACCGGTAAAAGTTTTTATATACAAAACTTTTTAATGAGTATTGATTTGGAAAAATATACTCCTGGCTTTATAACTTTTACTACTACTACTTCTGCAAACCAAACTCAAGATCTTGTTTTATCAAAATTGGTAAAAAGAAGAAAAAATAACTATGGTCCAACGAAAGGTAAACAGGCAATTATTTTTATTGATGATATGAATATGCCAGCTAAAGAAACATATGGTGCCCAGCCCGCTATTGAATTATTAAGACTTTATTTTGATCAGAAACACTGGTACGATTTAAAAACTACTGAAAAATTATTTATATATGATACATTTTTTTACGGGGCTATTGGTCCAGTTGGTGGAAGCAGGCAGTTAATATATCCAAGGATGCTGCGACATTATAATATATATTCTATAAATGAATTTTCAAAAGAGAGTATGTCAAAAATATTTATGTCCCTGTTGCAGCTAGGCTGGAGGCGAAATGGGTTTGGACAAGATACTCAACCAGTAATAATAAATATTATTGCTGCTACTTTAAATATTTATGAGCAGTCCACCGAGGGCTTAAGACCTACTCCAGCTAAATCACATTACATTTTTAATTTGCGAGACTTTTCTAGAGTTATTCAAGGATGTGCTCTACTGAGAAAGGAATCTGCAGATAATAAAAAGACTTTTATAAGGGTTTGGGTTCACGAAATAATGCGCGTATTTTATGATAGACTGGTAGACGATTCAGACCGTACCTGGTTTTTTGACATTTTAAGAAAGTCAACTCAAGATTTTATGAAAGATAACTTTGATTCAGCTTTAGATAATTATCAAAATGAAAAAGGAGAAGTTACGCAAGAAAATATAAAGAAAATGATGTTTGGGTGTTATTTAGATACAGATAGCGTAGAAGGTGAAAGAAAGTATGAAGAAATACCTTCGAAAGAAGTTTTTTTAAATATGGCTATATCTATGTTAGCAGAATATAATTCTATGCACAAAGCAAAAATGACGATTGTTTTGTTTGATTACGCATTGGAACATTTATCTAAAATATGCAGATTACTTTCGATGCCATCAGGGAATGCTTTGTTAGTCGGTGTAGGGGGATCTGGGCGACAGTCTCTGACTAGATTAGCCAGTACCATACTGGGACAACAAGTATTTCAGCCAGAAATAACTAAGGCGTATAGTGTGAAAGATTGGCATGATGATGTAAAATTGGTACTTCGTGAATCTGGCGGCTTAAATAAGGATACTACATTTTTATTCACGGAAAATCAAATAAAAGAAGAAGTATTTATACAAAACCTAGACAGCTTATTAAATTCAGGTGAGGTTCCTAATTTATATGGACTCGATGAAATACAAGAAATTTTGGAATTAGTACGATTAGCTGCTCAAGGGGGTAATAGAAATTTGGATATAAGCCCTTTACAAATATTTTCATTCTTTATTGGTCGCTGCAAAGCAAAATTACATATTGTTTTATGCTTTAGTCCTATTGGAAGTTCGTTTAGAACAAGATTGAGGTTATACCCTTCTTTGGTTAATTGCTGTACAATTGATTGGTATGATAGCTGGCCAGAAGATGCTTTGGAAATGGTTGCTCATTATTATATGGTTAAAGTTAATGTACCTGACAAAGTTAAGGCATCGGCAGTAGTAGCATGTAAGCAGTTTCATGTCGATATTCGGATGGTTTCCACTGAATTCTTCAACCAATACGGCCGTAAAACTTATATAACATCTGCTTCTTATCTCAATTTAATAAAATCTTTTACAATATTAACAAACAAAAAGCAAAAAGAATTAAGAGCAGCTAAATTAAGATATACAAATGGTTTAGACAAATTAGGCCAAGCAGCAGACGCTGTAGCTATAATGCAACGAGATTTGAATGCACTAAAGCCGCAACTAATAGTCATGGCAGCAAAATCAACAAAAATGATGGAAGAAATAGCTGTGGAAACAGCTTCTGCTGATAAGGCGGCTGCTCAAGTAAGGGAAGACCAAAAAGTAGCTAACGTACAAGCAGCAGCTGCACAAGAGCTTAAGAAAGATTGTGAAGCGGACTTAGCACTGGCATTACCTATTTTAGAGGATGCTATTGCCGCATTAAATACTCTTAAACCAGCGGATATTACTATTGTAAAATCCATGAAGAATCCTCCAGCAACTGTAAAGTTAGTTATGGCCGCTGTATGTGTTATGAAAGGTATTCCCCCCGACAAAATACCAGATCCTGATAATCCTGGTAAAAAAATGTTTGATTATTGGGGACCGAGCAAAAGAATTCTAGGTGATATGAGTTTTTTAGATTCACTTAAGAATTTTGATAAAGATAATATACCAGTAGCTACAATGCAAAAGATTAGGAAGGAGTATCTATCGCATAAAGATTTTAAGCCACATATTATTGCTAAAGCTTCTACAGCAGCTGAAGGATTATGTAAATGGATCATTGCTATGGACATGTATGACGCTGTAGCTAAAGTAGTTGCTCCTAAAAAAGCTAAATTGGAAGCTGCAGAAAAAGAATTTTCAGAAACAATGGCAATATTAGAAGAGAAAAAAGCTACAGTAGCCAGATTAGAAGCAAAGCTAGCAGAATTAAATGAAGCCTTAGAAGAAGCTAATATAAAGAAAAAAGCGTTAGAAGATGAAGTTCAACTTTGCATTGATAAATTATATCGAGCTGAAAAATTAATAGGCGGCCTTGGAGGTGAAAGAGTGAGGTGGACTCAAGCTGCTGAGAATTTACAACGGTTATATGATAACTTAGCAGGTGATATTTTAGTATCTTGTGGAATCATTGCTTATTTATCACCATACACCATGCCAATAAGAGTTACAGTTGTAGCTGGATGGAGAGATTTAATTATTAAACTAGAAATGCCACATTCTGAACAATTTATATTTAAAGACATATTGGGCACAGATATAAAGATACAAAATTGGTGTATCGCCGGATTGCCTTGGGATTCATTTTCTATCGATAACGCTGTTATACAAGATAACTCCTTACGATGGTCTTTACTAATTGATCCACAAGGTCAGGCAAATAAATGGATAAAAACAATGGAAAAATTAAATGACTTACAAGTTATGAAATTTACAGATGGTAATTACATGAAAGTAATAGAAACATGTTTGGAGTATGGTAAGCCTGCACTAATCGACTGTATATTAGAGGATGTAGAACCACCATTAGATCCAGTTTTATTGAAACATACGTACACACAAGGTGGAAAGGAATTTATTGCTTTAGGAGAAAATATTATAGAATATCATCCAAATTTTCGATTGTATATGACAACAAAGTTAAGAAATCCACATTATTTACCTGAAGTGTTTAATAAAGTGACTTTAATTAATTTCGCACTCACAAAAGATGGCCTAGAGGATCAGCTGCTTGGTATAGTGGTTGCAAAAGAGAGGCCAGACTTACAAGAAAAGCGAGAGAAATTAATTGTACAGGGAGCTGCCAATCGTGCAGCACTTAAACAAGTTGAAGATGATATTTTACGTACCTTACAAGAGTCGAAAGGAGATATATTAGAAGATGAAACCGCAATAGAAGTTTTAGATTCGTCGAAATTGTTAGCTATCGACATAATGAAAAAACAAGAAGCTTCTGTTGAAACTGAAATAATAATTGAAAAGTTTAGACTTGGATACAGACCTATAGCTTCACATTCAGCTGTATTATATTATTGTGTTACAGAGTTGCCTAATGTTGATCCAATGTATCAGTACTCTTTAACTTGGTTTATAAATCTCTACATAATTTCCATTGAAAATGCAAATAAGTCTAAAGATTTAGAAAAGCGGTTAAGATTTTTAAAAGATACATTTACATACAACTTATACAGTAATGTTTGTAGATCATTATTTGATAAAGATAAATTAATGTTTTCTTTTATTATGTGTTCTAAAATGATGTTATCTACTGATGAAATGGATCATGATGAATATACATTTCTTATTACTGGTGGGATAGCGGTAGAGAATATTTTTAAAAAACCTATAGAGTGGTTACCAGATAAAAATTGGGATGAAATGTGTAGATTGAATGATTTATCTGCATTTAAAGGTTTTAAAGATAGCTTCAGAAATGCTATAAGCAAATGGAAAGAAGTTTATGATGATTTGGAACCTCATCGTAGAAGTTTGCCTGGGATTTGGGATGAAAAATTAAGTCCATTTCAGAGATTATTACTCGTAAGAGTGCTTCGTCCTGATAAATTAACATTTGCTATTTCGGATTTTGTAGAAAGACAAATGGGTCAAAAATATATAACACCACCACCATTTGACATAGGTCGGTCATTTGGAGATTCTAATTGCTTGGCTCCATTAATTTTTATTTTGTCACCTGGTTCGGATCCTATGGGAGCTCTTATAAAATATTGTGAAAAAATGGGTTATAGCCATAGATTTAACTCAATATCCTTGGGACAAGGACAAGGTCCTATTGCAAAAGCAATGATAGAACGTGCACAGTTAGAAGGTGGTTGGGTGTGTCTACAAAACTGTCATTTAGCAGTGTCTTGGCTACCAACACTTGAGCAAATTGTTGAAGGTTTTGATTTAACTAACACTGATTTAAGTTTCAGATTATGGCTCACCAGCTATCCTTCTGATAAATTTCCACAATCTGTCTTACAAGTTGGAGTAAAGATGACAAATGAACCACCTACAGGCTTACAACACAATTTAAGTAGGTCATATCTATCAGAGCCTCTAAAGGAGTCAGAATTCTATGAAGGGTGTCCAGGTAAAGACAAAGCTTTTAGTAAGCTGTTATATGGTATAAGTTTTTTTCATGCAGTTATACAAGAAAGAAAAAAGTTTGGTCCCTTAGGATGGAATATTCAGTATGGTTTCAATGATTCTGATTTTCACATATCTGTTATGCAATTACAAATGTTTTTGAACCAATATGAGGACATACAATATGTAGCTATAAAATATTTAACTGGAGAATGCAATTATGGCGGTCGAGTAACAGATGATTGGGATAGACGTTTAATTGTAACCATTCTTGACAATTATGTAAATGACGGTGTTGTAAACGATGCTAACTACTTATTTTGTGATATCGGAACACAATATGGACTCCCAAGAAGATGTGAGTATCAAGATTATTTAAAGCATATTGAATCAGTTCCAGTAAATCCTCCACCTGAAGTTTTTGGCTTACATATGAATGCAGGCATCACTCGTGATTATTCCATATCAATGGCGTTAACAGGCGCATTAGTATTAGTAGAAGGAACCAGTACAGGGGGTGAAGGTGGAAATACTGAGTATATCCTTACGCAAATGGCATCTGAAATTTTATCCAAGTTGCCTCCTCCGTTTGACATAGAAATATCACAACAAAAGTTTCCTGTTGATTATAATGAATCTATGAACACTGTTTTAATCCAAGAAATGCAACGATTCAATAAATTACTACACGAAATAAGGACTTCTTTAATGGACCTTCAAAAAGCAGTGAAAGGTGTTATTGTTATGTCTCCAGCTTTAGATTTACAATCAAATGCTATGATATTAGGTAAAATACCCGATAATTGGTCAAAAGTTTCTTATCCAAGCTTAAAACCATTACCGAGTTATGTTACAGATTTTATAGAAAGATTAACTATGTTGGAAAATTGGTATCAAAACGGTAAGCCGTCAACATTTTGGCTGTCTGGTTTCTTTTTCACCCAAGCTTTTCTTACAGGTTCTATTCAAAATTATGCTCGAACAAAAAAAATTCCGATAGATTTATTGGTCTTTGATTTTGAAATTCTTCATGTCGATTATGCCAAAAATACACCAGAAAGTGGAGTATATGTTCATGGCTTATTTACGGATGGCGCACGGTGGAATCGACAAAAATATTCTATCGATGAGCAACAGCCTAAAATCTTAAATGACAGCATGCCTGCAATATGGTTGTATCCTAAGTTAAAAAAAGAATTTGATGAAGGTACTAGGTATAAATGTCCACTATATAAGACCTTAGAAAGAAAAGGTGTTCTGGCCACCACAGGCCATTCTTCTAATTTTGTATTAGCATTTTATTTGCCTTCCGATAAGCCTTCAGCACATTGGATAAAACGCAGTGTCGCTCTTATATTGCAATTGGATAATTAAAACATATTTTTTGGATATGTACGTAATATATTTCATGACTGATTTAAACTTAAGATGCTGAAATTAATTAGGAGAATAAAGACGATGTAAGTCTTTATTAATAGATATTATACATAACACGAATATCCTACATTCTTCAAAAATATTGTGTTTTATGTACATTATGAATTAACACTGAACCGATATTTTTTTACATAAAAAACCGAATTTGCTCATACAGTGTTTTATAATTCAAGTCTTGACAATGTTGAACTTTGAACACCACTTTTTAATACAAATATAAGTAGGCGTCATAGAATCACAAGTATGTCTTTACACAGTAAATACAATCTTTTTTTATGAGTATTTTAGTATGCACCGGGGGAAATGTACTATTTTATTTCCTTTCTAAGTTTTTTAAATGGAATGAAAATATATTCGAATAAAGCTGTATTAATATTATAGGCTCAATTGGATAATTTTGAACTTCTTTTTGCTTAGTAATAATACTATTTATTACTTAATTTGGTTTAATTATATTGTATTTAATCCACTATTTTTATTTCTTTTAACTTTCGCTTTTATATGATATAAATTATAAAAATTGTAACTAAGTGTTTTATATCTGCAGAACATGAATAAATATTTGATAAGTTGTTTCAATGAATTATCCTTATAATAAATACATAAAGTAATTTAATCATTTAAAGGTTTTAATAAGCCTTTCTTATTTTAAATAGTACAGAAAATATGCATATATCTACATATACACATGCATATGTACATGCTTTACCTACTTATAGATATATATAAAATTTTGCGATTACTAAATGAATTATTAGTTATATCTATAAATGTAAATCTCTTCCGAAATTCCGTTACTGAGTCAATAACAGATAACGCAGTTGAAGTTAATGGGTGTAAAAATATGAAATTTTGTGAGTAACTTTCTCGGGCACTTTCTCTTTTTCTTCATTAACAATAAAATTAACATATATAATTAAAATCTCCTTGTTTTGTAAAAAAAAATTTTAATACAATATTTAAAAAATGGTTTGCAATATTTTTATAAATCTGAAATCTTCATTTACGAATAGAACTGTTAAAATAAATCAAAAAAATATAAGGTTGTCAAATATCAGACGGTGTAACGTGTATAACATTTCAGATCTGTATATATATATATATATATATATATATATATATATATATATATATATATA
>DWAP01002457.1:0-13490 GCA_018230625.1 Heliconius eleuchia | reverse complement strand
CCCTCTGCCTACCCTGCTGTGTGCGGGATACAGTGTGAAGCTGATTTATTTATTTTTTTAAATATTATATTTATAAATATCATATAGACTAGCACTCGAAATCACAATTCTCGCGTATAGCTAGACTTATCCATATGCAACACGTTGACAAATAATACATATTTGTTAGTCATTCATCGTATATGAAAAACTCGATGGAAAAATCCAGGGACACAGCGTGAAGCTAGAAAAAAGTAAAATTTTGTTATTCCCGTTTCTGTAGGAATTCACATTGAGTAGCCGAACGCAATGCAATGCTTTACCACGTTAACAGACGGAGAAAATAAAAAAATATTAAATATTCGTTCTACCTGTGGGAATTGAACCCACAACCTCCGCGCGTATAGATAGAGATAGTAACTGTAACCCAATCAAAATACAGATAACTAAAAACAAACAATAATCACAGAACCAAACTATTATATTATTATAAAAGAGTTTGCTTGCAAATAATAAATACATTGTTACCTATTAATGAATAGAAATATTCAATTAAACGTGAGCATTTGAAGGAAAAAATCCACTAGCTCGAACAATATTAAAACCAGCGCCATGTTTATTTTGTTTCATTTTCAATAACTCTGAATAAACTATTCGAATATAATAGAATTGAATGCAGTACAATATTATGTTGGTCGAAAATAATATTTTTACTAGTGTTATTGGTTGGTATAAGTGATTTTGTAACGAAATTTTATGGAGTATTTTTTCATATGTTCCTCTATTGTCTATTGTAAATGTGTTAGAAGTGCCTTTAGTGTGTTATGGCGAAAGGTCGTGGGTCGTGGGGTTTTATGCATTTTACCATATGATAGAGGATCTGGTGTCAAGATCGTACTTCGAGACATTGCGTGTTCAGTGATAAAACTCAGTCACGCTTTATTTCAACAGAATAAGGAAAAGAAAATATTGTAAATTTAATTATTCACCCAAGTGCAAATCTAACCCAATGCTTAAGAAGCTTAAAAACCGAGTCATTATACAAAATATTTTCTTTCCTATGGAAATCGTCAACACACCACATAACATCTCGAAAATTGTACGGAATGGAGTGTCTTAATTCTAAATCTCTCTGCCTATCTTGCTTGAGAGATATCATCAATTTTGTTTAACTAAAAATAATATATATTGGTAACTTAGGAAGAAGGGTAGAAAGTGACTGGTTGTTGGTTCGATCTCCACTCGGTGAAATGAAATATTTATTTAAATTTATATTTTCATTTCTTCGCTATGGCACCAAGGCAAAAGCCCGGCGATGTGTTCCGCCACTCAAAACGCAATGTCTAGACAAAACGTCTTAATACTGGGTTCCCTCTACCTACACTACACCTTCTGCTTACAACGTGAAGATTTACTTATTTTTTTATATTAAAAGAAGTCAACCATATTTTCTCCATAAAAACAAAACTCACTCTATATTATTATTAGTATAGATATGAAATACGTGTATTCTTCGAGCGCCATTGTGTCCAATGAAGCGTCGTTATATCAAAAATGAAATCAATAAAGTGAGAAAGAAAAAAGGTTCCCTAACAATAGGGGCTACATTCATTTTTATTTGTATTTTGCCGATTGAATTGCTAGTGTTTGATTTTATATTATTATACTATTCTATTTGGTGTAATTATAGTGGAATTTCTGTTTTCGTTCTTTTTTTTATTGGAAATTATTTATGAAAATTATTTTCTTCTTTATTTTTTTGTAGGACAGCCTTATTAACACGACGTTTGTGGGTTCAATTGTCACACAAAAGAAGAAGACGAATCTCAGCGTTGACTTTTCCACTTGATTCAAGCGTGAAGACCACGCAGTGTCTCGAAAATTTGGCAAAAACTGAGTCACAAGGCGTCTTAACATAAGTTTCTTATTCATAAGTTTCTGGTATGCGAGAAAAAGCGTGAATCTGCCGTTTTTCCAAATTTTTTTTGCAATGTTAGGCACCATTATTAAGATTTATATAGTTTTATTCAGCGTCACGCTGTCTTCCGTGCATAGTAGGGTAGGCAAAGGGAACCTCGAAACCTAGTTTTAAGACACGCCGTTGCAATTAAGACTCTTCTGTTTCCTAATTTTCGCTGAATTCTGGAGGCAGGACTAGTGAAACTAAACAACCCATAGTAAAGTATGAAATAGTATGTACTTAAATATCATAAATTATATATATATCAATATTTTCATCTTAGCAACCTCGTTTACCCTAAACGTATTTAGGTGACCTACATCCGTCCCCTCGGAGCATCGTGCACGGAAGTGCAATCAAATCACGCTTTTTGCGTACATTGGTCCCTCGGTAGGTATCCATTATATAATACTTGATAATTAATTGTTAGACACTACGCAGTTACTTGTGGTTAACACCGTCGTGGCACAGGGGAACAAGGGTGTGACTGTAACGCGACGGTTGTGGGTTCAATTTTCACTTTAGGGATTAATTTACTGATAGTTTTATTTATTCGCTCTGGCATTACGGCAAATGCCTGGTGTTGAGTTCCGTCAATAAGCACGCAATGCCCCAATAAGTTCCATTAGTTAGGTTCCATCTGCCTATCATGCAAAAAAATGCGGGATACAGCGTGATTATAATTTTTGAGATGTTTCGATTTTCACAAGAGAGATAATTGTGGTGCGGGGCACAAGCATGCCATTGTATACGCGACGGGTAGTTTGGTCCCCACTTTTCGAAATAAAATATGTATTATTTTCCTTTTTTCGCTTTGGTGATGAGACAATTCGCGGCATTGAGTTGGTCCACATAACCCGCGGCAGTGTCTTAATAGGAACGGATTGTCTTAACACAAGGTTCCTAGGTTCGATCTGCCTGCCCTGCTACGTGTGCGGGATACAGCGTGAACTTGAAAAAATAATTTGGACTTCCAATTTACGTGGAACAAGGACACTGCGGTGCAGGCAGCTTTATGCATAGTTCTTCATTCAAATTGCCTTCGCCGCTACAGCGGTGATACAATATATGATTGTACATGTAGGTTCGATTTTCATATAGAAAAATTAGGACATTAGAATTTCTATTATTTTTCTGCTTTTGATGCCACGGCACAATGTCTGGAAATTCAGCTGAGAACCGCATTTTCCGCGCCCTGTTAGGACAAAACACATCGTTAGGTTCCACACAGTTTTACGTAACCGGTTTTATTCCAAAATGGACCAAAATATTCCAATATTTATTTCTTTCTATTTACCCTGCCGTGTGTACGTGAGAAAAAGAAAAGTAAACAAAATATTACAATTATTGGCTTTCCTAAATTATGAATGTGACTCACAAATAACGGGATAGGCAGAGGAAATTGGGTGATAAAAAAATCCGTTACCTACTTTAGCCCCAACGCCGCCCTTTGTCTATAGTTCCTTCCCAAATAGAAGAAATAAAAATAAATAAATCCCTCGAGTATAAATCGAACCCATAACTAGCAAAGCTGAGGGCAGCTAGTGTAAAGACACTACGCTCCCATTTTTCACCGAATTATAGAGGCATTGCGGGTTGCGGGCGAAACTCAACGCCGCAGTTCTAATATCTTAAATTTATGCTACACACACATCGTCCCGTTTCAAATTTGAACTTATAACCATAGTTTGTCTATATAGTAAACATTTCTTAACTGCACCACTGCGTTTTAGGACACATCCATCCCCTTACACATCGCTTGACGATCTAATATATATGCAATTTCAACCCCCAGGTCCGTGGGGGGTAGATTATGGCGGAATCGAATTATATTCTCGTTACATCTGATGAATGTTCTCTCTCAATGCGGCTGTTATTTTAAATTTAATTACGATTAAACTCTAGTTGAATTGTCCGTTAAGTTTCTTTATCTTTGTGTTTTGATTAATGGCTGATGTATTTATAGATTAATTCTGTTTAATGTTTTTACACTGTTTTTATTATTTATTTTTTATATTATTATAGCTAAAAGAGATTTATATTTTAGTAATTTAATTTAAGTAAAAAATTAAGTAAAAAAACAACTTAATTTTTTTTTTAACTTCTTATGAGAATAACAAGTAATAAAAATGGTTAAGTTCGAGTGGGACTCACCCACCGAGGCTTTCGTAATTTCGGGTCACCTGAGTAATCGGTAAGTGATTACCGTCGTCCACGACCCCTTGCAACACCAGAGGAGCTACAGGTGCGTTGGCGACCTCTATGGTAGAGATAGACACGTTTTTTTTAAACCCATGTCACATGGACCTGGAAACACCGCCGCGGGTAGGTATTCCACAGTTCCATGGCGCGTGAAAGGAAATTTGTGTTCATGAAATGATCTTTAATTCAAGTTTGTTATATTTTTTTTCTATAAATTTCCTCAAAAAAATATCACTTTATCCCAAATTTCATAACTGTAACTCCACGGGAAGTACTTCCCTTACTACTACTAAGTTTTGATTACAATCGACTATTAGAGGCCGTTATGGCGCAGTGACTGTAAACGTAATGGTTGTGGGTTTGATCCCCACCTGGGGGAATGCTTATATTATATTATGTTTTCTTTTAAAAACGAAATTAATTTAACGAAAAAATAAACCTTAAAAGAAACGCGAACACAAATGCTACAATTCCAAATGTTACTTTTCAAATATATCTTCAAATATATATAATATATATACAAACAAAAGATTGTATTCAAAAATATTTATAAACGATATCAAAAAGGCTACAAAGAAAATAAATAAAATTAAAATATAAAATCCACTTTTCCACCGTTTCAATGCATTATCTTGAAATCGAGTTATCTAATTGACTTTGAAATTGCAAAAAGAAATCCGTTTTTTTTTTTGTTAGGTTACCTTTATACATTTTCACAGATAACGCTGGAGATCGTAATATCGATAAATTTTGTCGGGAAATCGAGTGGAATAGCTTTGAATGGCCAATGTTGATTTATTAGAGGCGATAGTCGTGGGCATAATCGTAAATTTAAAAAAATCTCTCACAAAAACAAGATTGGAATTTATGATAATACACAAATGGGTTATTGCTTAAAATTGGTGTTGTGGCACAGTTTAAGTGTGAGCGATGGTTGTGTGTTCCATGTTCGTTTCATGAAAGCATCAAAGAAAGCAGCGGTTTTTCGTTTGTTTTTTCTCCATATTTGGGTAGATTGAGTTATTTCGATTCAAGTGTCAAGACACTCCGTTCTACTTTTTGTTTGAATTCGAGGCATTGTATGTTAAATGAGTGACTAAACGCTGCGCTTAGTGTTTTTAGAGCGGCGAAGATCCTCTTCTTATAATCGAAGCATTGAGTATTACCGATAACGCTATGCTTTATCTCGTTGTCAGAGCAAAGAAAATGAATTGGATTCATTCCTCTGAGTAGGGATCGAGCCCACAACCATTGCCTTTACTTTCAGATTTTGTTTCACCGCGCCACAATAGCCTAAAATCACTTGAAGAATATTTACTAATTTTGTTCCTTGGGTGTGGTCAGTTTTACTACGCCGTAAGTTACAAGTGGTTAATGTTTTAATATTTGTGGAAAATGGAGACCGAAATGTTTTGATTATAGATTATTATTTAAAAAAAAACAAGTCGGTCTCGCGCACGAAGGGTTCTTAACTATTATCTATAAAAAACGGACAACCGCGAATCAGGCTCGACCACCGAGGAAAAAATTGGAGGTTTCGAGCTTTCAACTCCATATCTCCAAGCGTTCCTGAGATAAAAGGTCTTGACAGACAGACAGACAGACCGACAGACTGACCACAAAGTGATCTTGTATGGATTCCTTTCTTCCATTAAACATACGGAACCCTAAAATCGACAAGCAAATCACGTTTCTTGTATAGGAGCCTCTTTGAATATATATTTTGTTTTAGTTCAGTATTTATGTGTTACAGCAGCAACAAAAAAAATATTCTATGAAAATTTCAACTCTCTAACTATCCCAGTTCATAAGATACACCTTGGTGACAAATGGACAAACAGATAGCGAAGCAATAAGATCCCGTTTTCCTAATATTGTACAAATATTTTTCTCTTATTGTTAAGTAAGTTGAAATTATGATGTGATCGTATCCACAACCACCGCGTTTACCCACTATGCCACAACGGTGTTGTTGTATAGTAATTTAGCATATTGCTTGTTTATTCTACAACAAGAATCTAGTAAGAGCCACATTCGCGCCCATAATGGGCACGGGCACGGGCACGGCGAGGAGATTTAATTTCAATCTGAAACACATCAAGTAATTACAAATAAAAAGTGGGAACAACGGCGACGAGTGTGGAGGGAAACTTGTGGTGACCAGGCTTTCTTTGAATGGGTACTGGTTCTAATATTGTAATAGGTTATAAAGTTCTAAGGTTATAAGGTTCTAATAACTGTTAAGAATTGGATTTTAAAAAAGTGGAGTTTCGAGAAAAAAGATATGGCATCAAATTTGAGAAACTTCTCCAGTTAATTTTAAAAATTGGTAATATTTTTTACATTTTTATGCACTATAAATTTTTTATTCCACAATAGCTTTCCAAGACCCGCGGGTTCAAATCCGGCTACGTTTAATGTTATGTTTTCCAAAAAAAATATTTTTCCAAAAAGTGTTTACTTTTTTAAGTAAGGATTGTGAAAAACTGAACCTGATTGATTGGTAAGATTCTTTGAATTAGCTTTTAATTTTTTATACGTATTATAGTTTTTTTTTGTTTTTTTTAGCAATACTGCGTTGCCTCGTTACCAGATCGAGTAAAATGAAAATATTAAATATTTTATTTCTCCAACAGGGAATCGAACCTACAATCTGTTGCGTGGACAGTAACACGCTTATGTTTGTTTTTATTTAGTATTTTTTTTCTAAATATTAAGTAATTGATGTCACTGTGTTGTTGTTGGGATTTGCATTATTGAGATGAGATTAAAGGGGTGAACACCAATTTTACTTGTAGAATATTTATTGTTAAACATAGATAGTATTTTAGTGTCGCTACTTAACACGCATTATCTCGTAAATACAACTTCCTTAAAATATTTAACGTCACGATACGATAATATTTTATCAATGGTCTTTTTGGCTATTTTACAAATAAAAAAATAAACCATACAATTTAACGACGAGTTAAGATAAAGTTATATTTTAGAAGTTATAAAATCTCATATGTAATACATTTAAATATGAAACGTATCAACATACTAACGATCAAAATTGAACCGACACCCATCACAATACACCACGATTCAATAACCACAAACGAAGATCCACTAAATCCCATACATAATTCCCTATATTAAATTCCCTAGTGCGCGTCAACTATGCAAACCCTACACGCTAGCATGCGGGCAGCATTAATTAGTAAACAGTCGTCTGAGTGTAGCAACAAAGCGGGGTTTTTTTCTTACGTTTAGTAAAATCTCCGCTTAAAAAGTCCACGTTTTACACATAGAGCGTTATGTACGTTTAAAATTGTCATTACGGTTGCGTTTAAGGTGGGGTCACACGTGCGCGGTTGTTGGGAGTATTGGTTATCTTTTATAAAAACAATCAGCTTGACTCTGTATCCCGCACACAGCAGAGTAGGCAGAGGGAGCCTAGTGTTAAGACACTCGGTTGCTCATTTGCCGAATTCCGGATTGCAGCGTGTTGAGTTGAGTGGCAGAACACAACGCCGCGCTTTGCCTCCACACCAGAGCGAAATATAAATTTAAGTAAATATTTCATCTCCTCGAGTGGGATTGAACCCACAACCAGTCGATTTTACAGTCACATTTTGTGCCGCTGCGCCACGACTGGTTTCTTATATAGAAATAAATATGTTAAGATCCCTTTTGTGTTTTCTGTTTAATTCGAGACATTGCGTGTTGGGTACTTCAACGGTGCGCTTCTTTGCCTTGTTTCTAGACCGAGAAAATAATATTAATTAATTTCCAGAACTCAGCACCGCCGCGTTATAGTCATTTACTGCCGCTGTTCTACAGCCTCTATTGACCTATTAAAATTTATTAATTTTATTACAATTTTAGTCCTGCATCATTGTTTTTTATTTTTATCTTTGGTATCTACATCTTATTTCTTTCGCATAAGCAAAAACTTTTTTTTTCAATATTCTAACATTTTTTTGACATTTCGTGTCGGCTTCCAGGTCTTAGCATGATGTCAAAAATTATCCTTAACCTGTTTCAACAAATTGTGAAGAAAATGAAAGTCTTCTCACTCTATCTCTAAGTTAGGTGGATGTGATTCTATAAACCAATCTCGATGCTTATATATTATTATAATTGTTAAAATTGAAGTCTGACATTGCGATGACATTTTCTTGCAATGTCAGTATTCTATTATTATTTATTAATATTTTCATTTCATTTATCGCTCCGGCACCAAGGCATTGAGCTCTGCCACTGATCACGCAATGCCTCGAAAAATTCAGTGGAATGTGAGGAGCAGAATGTCTTAATACTAGGTTCCCGGTCTACCCTGCTACATAGGAGGCGTGAAGCTGATTTTTGATCAGTCATTCTGACAGTTCGTCTGACAGTCAGTCACGTCGATTAAAATCTGATTTATTTCTTTTGTCAGCCTATCACGTGTACAGCTGGCCTTACAAATATTTTTATTGCTTTCCTCATTTAGTCTCAAATACCTCATTAGATGCGAAACCCTCACCGCAGTGCAGCTTTATGTAACTTGTAATAATTATGGCGGGTCTTGAAAATGTTCATTTTCGTTGTTGCCCTCCATTTTTACAAATAAACATTAATTTTTAAGTTGTTGGCGCGAAATGGCGGGCTGTGGCCTTGTTATTTAATTTGTTGTGAGTTGCGGGGGCATTGTAGGTTCGTTTCCTGCTTTTTTTCCGCAAATGCTTGGTGTTAAATAATTTTAAAATGTTTTATAATTTAAAAAAAGTGAAGAACCTGTAACGTAAGTTAAGTAATTTTTGTGTTAGTAACATGGCATTCATGAATAAAAATAAAATACGTAAATCTAAGATAATTTTTAGGGTAATTAGATAAGTTGCTGCAAATAATGACGTTGAGTACTACCATTCAATACGCAATGCCTCCAGAAACGAAGTGTCCTAATACTGGGTTCCCTCTGCCTAAGTGCCTACTCTGCTGTGAGCGGGATACACCTTGAAGCTGATATTTATAATTGGTCAGCCTTGTGCAAATGTTTATATATAATAATATTTAAATGGGATTTTTTAGCTTCCTGCTATTCTCCGCACATGGCAGTGGAGGCGGAACGAACTTGGGAATCTAGAGTTAGGGGACTCCGTGACCCATTATAACGCTTCCAATCCCCACTCATGGCATTGCGTGTTAAGTAGCGGAACTCTATGCTGCACTGTGTCTCGTTATCAGAGCAAGAAAAATATTGAATATTTCATTTTCTTGAGCGGGATTGAATCCACAACCGTTACCTTTTCAGCCACGCCCCTGTGCCTCTACACCACAATAATCTCACTCATTGATTATAATTCATAGACTATTTATCGTTTACTACCTTTAATCTGTGGTTTCACCTAGATGATTAAATGAAATTAACAAAATTTTGTGTGACACATACATACATAGACATAGAAAGGCTTAACGTAATGCTTCCCTCAACGATTGGGGAATTGAACACAAGAACGATCAATCAAGCCAGTCGTCCTGAGATTAGCTCGTTCAACCAAACAAACTCGTCAGCTTTATAATATTAGAATAGATAAATCATGACGATAATAGGTAGTAGCCTCTTCTTATTTTTGTAATTATTTTTCTCTCTCTCATATTTTTTATCTGCACGCTGTATCCTGCATATGACAGGTAGACAGAGGGAACCTAGGGAGTCTAATGTTAAGATACTCCGTTCTGGAACCGAAGAAGACAAGACATTTCCGTTGCCCACTTTCCGCCCAAGTCTGGATTGCCGAAATCTGCGAATAATGTGTTAAGTGGACCATAGTTAATCATAGATTTTTTTTAAATCAAAAGTCTAAGTTATATTCTCATCACCCTGGTCGTCTTGAAAGGGGCAATCATGTTTTGTAATTTCATAAAACATTTTGTAATTTCAACGTATTTTTTAGCCTTACGCTGTATCCCGCATACCAGAGTAGGTAGAGGGAATATGGGGAACCAGTGTTAAGATCCTCCAATCTCCATTCACTTTCGTCACCAGCTTTTCGCCGAATTCTTGAAGCATTGCGTATTAAGAGGTTGACCTTAATGCTGCGCTTTGCCTAAAAACCATCAGAGCAAAGAAATGACAACATTAATAAAAAATTAAAAATATATTTCGTTCATTAAAATATAGTAATTGCATTGGGTACATATTGGGTACATATGAGCACATTTACAAGCAAACTAAACTGTACGTCGTTAAATTAACATTGTAAATTTGCTTACATTGATACAGAGGAACCCGATAAAGATGTTTTAAAAAGCCACTTTAATCCAAACCTCAGTGAATTAAATCTATTTATTATGTAATAACTTTCCGCCATTTATTTAAGTTTCGATTTGGATTTTTAGTTGCACGCGCTATCCTGCATATAAAGTGGTAGGCGAAGAAACGGAGTGTTAAAACACTCCGTTTCTCACTTCATGGTGATTTTATGAAAAGTTGCACATGTATCAGCAGAACTCCACTCGCGTTCTTTCCATAATAGAGCAATAAAATGAATTACTTCATTCCACCGAGCGGGAATCGAACACGCAACCGTCGCGTGGTATAATCAAGCGTCGTCCTATTGTCACATAATTATTTTTTTCAGATTCATATCACACATAGCAGGGTAGCTAGCGGCCACTTGGGAACCTTAAGATACTCCTTTTACCTCAGCTTTTATCCTCCCATTACAAAAAATAATTATTATAAATGTTGAACTATTTTATAATAATGATGCACAAAATCGGTATTTATTTCGTTAATAACTCAGCTCACTCGCGTCAGACACAGTGTGGGGTGTAAACGGAAACGGTAAAATTTTAATGAGCGGCCTCGAGGTGGTGTTTAGGGTTGTATGCCACTAGATTGTTAATGCTATGTGCATTGTTAACTATAGAAAGCTGTGGTTTTTGGTGATTATATTTTTAAGTGAGTTAGTTATATAGCTTATTTCATTGATTTAGTAGTTTGATTTTCTCGCTCTGGTAACAAGGTGCGGCGTTTAGTTCCACCACCTTACACGCAATTTTTTCAGAGTCTGGTGAAAAATGGGGAATGAGAACGGAAATATTTTTTATTTTAATGGGAACAGAGTGCACTACTATATGGTATCGTTTCAAATATATATTAAAAACATACTATACTACTTCAAAGCGATTTTTTTTTACCTATACAAAAAAGCTATAGTTACGTCTGAGATATCTTGTCTCTCGCTGTGTAGTGTAGTGATAGCCTTCAACATAAAATATGAAGCACACGCGTGTTCGGTCAGTTCACTTTTCACGCTAGATTCGTCCATAAACGATTTTGTTGAAAAAAAAAATATATACCTACATATATTAAAAATCGATGCAAACCTAGATTTATCATCTCTTTTCAAGCGTCAATTTTAAAACAATATAATTATTTATTCTAACTTAGTACTCTCTAGATTGAAAAAATCTAGACCAACCCCTAGGTTGCAACCTTTTCTTGATCAAGGACCATTTTTATATCATTCTTGGTAGCTGGGACCACTACACCAATAGGTATAATAAACATTTACTGTGATAATCAAATAGAAACGTCCCATCACCATCCTCAGTCGTAAAATTAAAATCGTTCGCGGAGCATACTCAGGCTTCTGCGGACCACTGGTTGGGAACCAGTGCTCTAGACTAATATTATAAAAGGTGTGGATAGTTGAGTGCGCTAATCAGACGAACTACTAGTTTAAATTGAAAAAATCTTGAATTTTAGGTCGTCTATTTATCGAGGGTGGTCATAGGCTTAAAGGATTACTTTCCTTTGGCCTTGGGGACAGAGCCCATTAGTAATTTATATTATGTAGAATATACTTATAATTACAATTTTTTTTTTATTTTTACGAATCCACATTCGTCACGTTACAGTCCCATCCTGTGCTCCTGGGCCATGACGCCCTTAATCGGGAAAGAAACATTTAATACTTTCAAGTTGTTTTTTTTTAAATGCTTACCAAATAACTAGAGGATATTAAGAGAGAAGAAGGAAAATGGTGAACTGAGGTAGCAGAAGTTCTGACTAATACTCTCAACATTATGATTTACAACTTAAAACAACAATTAAACATATTTTTTATTCAACATATAAAAAAAATAAAATGCTTAGGTAAATCATTGAACAGTTTCGGGTTTGATTCCCAATCGAAGAAATGTGATTTTACACTACAAAAATTGGTATGTGAATTTAACACGCAATATCTCGAAACAGTGTCTTAACACTAGGTTCCCTCCGCCAACCCTGCTAAACGCGGGATACAATACGAAGAAAAAAAAGGAATCCAACTCAAAACTCAAACTAAATTTAAAAAACAAAACAACCGTTTACTATAATATAAATATAAGAGTTCATTAATTCACGCTCAATATGCGCCGTCCACAATTATTTACTCCATTGAAACATCCATATATTGCAGATGAAAATATTTTCATTACCGCTTTCGAATTAATTCAGATTTCCCGTTTTAATAAACCTTTCATACATATTCGCATATAGAATATTATTATTGTATGGCACATTCATTTTATGAGTTGCGGTATCTAAATAACTAACTAACTAACGTACGTTAGAATATTGATTGATTATGCGGTAGTTGTATGCGGGGAGGCCCTTTCAATATGTTTTCTATACTATTTTATTTTTATTTAAAATGCTGTATGAGCGTTCGCTGTAAATTTTAAATTGTTGGCGTTTTAATTTCTTTTCAGCTTCTCGCTGTGTTCCGCATTTGGCAGGGTAGGCAAAAGCAGTTTAGTGAGACACTCTGTTTTCCACTTTCCGCCGAGTTCTGGAGACATTGTGTGTTGAGTGGCGTAACTCAACGCCGTGTTTTGGCTTGAAACTAGAGCGAAAAAATGAAAATATAAATGATAATAAATATTTCATATCCTTGAGTGCACACTGCGCCACGACTGCGCCACGGCCTCAAAATGTTTATAAATTATAATTAATTTATCCGAGTGGAGACTGAACCCACAACTGTCGTACTTAAAGTCACACGTTTGTGTTTACTGAGCTTAATTAAGGGAGATACATTATTTTTATTAGCATACACACACATACACTAGTTTACATTCACTACAGGCCAGTCGTGGCGCAGGATCGCATTGACCAACACGAAGGGTTGCGTGTCGGATTCCCGTTAAAGAAATATTTAATATAATCATTTCTTCACTTTGGAGCTCTGTCGAGGCAAAGCCTGACGTAGAGTTCCACTCAAGCCGCATCCAGATTTCGGTAAAGAGTATAAAACGGTTGTATATTAATAGCAATTACCGTGTGATCCCGGCCTAGAATAGGATCATCCTGGTACTGGTGGTGTCGTAA
>DWAP01002456.1:0-13493 GCA_018230625.1 Heliconius eleuchia | reverse complement strand
TCCGTTCTCTCTGACTACCCCGCTAGGGATAAAGCGTGAAGTTAAGTTAAGTTAGATATAATGCATTCGTGTCCGTTTATAGGATAACTGAGCCAGTAATAATCTATTTACGACAGACAACTTTTGAAGAAAATAATTTAGTCAAGAAATACTTAGAAAAAAATACAAACGTCCAAACTTAATAAAGAACATAATTTTATGTTTATTAAAACAAAGTAATGAAAGAGTAAAAGAAAAGAATGTACATAAGTAATTAATTTAATATGTTTCCTACATACAGATAAAAATATTTTTTATATCTTGCATAAAAATGTATCACACATTAGCTAGATGCTAAGGAGTGTTTATCACTTTATTAGTACAATTTTATAAAATCATGTTTTGATGTTAGAATATAATTCAATTTAATTGTCTTTTTGCAATTTTGTTAGATCTAGTTGTATTTTCTTTAGTACATCTTCTGTTCTCTTAGATTTTTCCGCTTTAATACTTTCTTCTAAGTCAATAATGTCTCTTGATAATATACCTGTCTCATTTACAAGCGAAACAATAGTATTGCACTCAGAATGTAGTAAAGCTAGTAATTTGTATGCTTTTTTTGCTTGATCATCTCTTTTGGCATCCTAAAAAGTGAATATTTTCTTAAAAAAATGAAATAATTTTATTTTAAATGACTGTAAACCGTTACACGGGTTCAATTTTTAAAAGGGATGAATGAATTCTGTTCATTTCCTTGCTCTGATAATAAAATAAAGATGTTGAGTTCGTCTCTCAATGTGCAATGTATCAACAATTATATTTTATAATTTCCATGTTGTACTACTGAAAAATTACTTACTTTAAACAAGGTTTCGTCTGCGATAGAAAAGCATCTATCGAGTTGACCTTCTAATGTGTTAATTTCCTTTTGCAGCTGTCTAGTATCTTGTAATATTTTTTTTATTTCTGCATTTTGCTTTTCTACATTACCTATTATTTCTAATATCCGTTTTGTATAGATATGCCTGAAATATAAATAAATAAATCAGCTTCACGCTGTATCCCGTTCACAGCAGGGTAGGCAGATGGGAACCAAGTGTCAAGACACTCCGTTTCCCATTTTTCGCCGAATTCCTAAGGCATTGAGTGTAGAGTAGCAGAACTCAACACCGCGCTTTGATTCACACACTAAATATAAATTTAAATAAATATTTCATTTTCTCAAGTGGGGATCAAACCAACAACCAGTCACATTTAAAGTCACACACTTGTGCCCTTCTGCCACGTCTGGCCCTTTGAGACTATATTTTATATTAACTGAGGCCGTTGTGGTGCAGTGGGACAAATTATGAGTAAATGCGACTGGTCTCTTGGTTTGATTCCTAATTGATAAATTATGTTCATCTCGTTCTTGTAACAAGCCGAAGCGGCGATGAATATATATTTATAAGTTACCTTTTGTTACCGCCTCTTAATTTTTCATATTTAGCTTTGAGAATGTTCCTTATTTCTTCTTTTCTCTCACACTCTTCTTTAATAGATTTCGCAGTTTCTTTTAAATTTGTTAAAGTGCTCTTGCACCTGTTTCTTTCACTCTAAAAACAAGCACAATGAATATTACAGAGGCCGTTGTGACGGGGGATCCACTTTTGACTATAAAGGCGACAGTTGTGGATTTAATATCCATACCAGGGAAAGTGTGTGTCCAGTCCAGTAAATTAGTAGGTTATTTGTAATAGGACATGCAAAGAAACTATTAGACTTGAGTCGAGCAACAAAAAATCTACTTAAAATTGTTTTTTTTTAAGTTACTTCTTTACTTACTTCTGGAAAACTATTCAGAGCTCTTAATTTCTCGATTTCAAGCTTAATGGACAAATTTTTGGAAGTTATATCTTCACTTTTCCTATGTAACATGCTTAAATTTGATTGAACTTTTTCTAAAATATTCTCTGTCACATCTGTTTCTGTTACATCAATGCCAACATTACATAAAATACTTTCTAAATTATGTAAATCAGCTGCAGATTGTTCACATTTTTTTTGCGCCTGAAAGATTTGAACATATTAAATCATTACAAAATATAAACTAATATTATAAAGATGTACATTATATACATATACATTTAGTTGAATGTATTAATTTCAAGAGCTACTGGTTCAAAATGAACACTGTGTTGGATAGTCTATTTAAAGACTTTATTACCTTATTACTTTAGGACAGTTACAAGACTTTATTATATTATGTTAATAGTTTTGATGTAGTCCACTATATCAGTATTTGGAGCTACCTAATACCCAGAATGTTTCATGATTCAAATATCATACCCAAATATTAATTATTTTCATTTAACTGCAAAGGCAAAAGTGCAGATTAAAGCTAGTATATCATAAGCATGAAATAAATATTATAATAAAAGTAAAATACCTGTACATATTCTACATCCATTAAATTTTTTTCACTTTCAATTCTATCTAATTTTTGACGGAGTAAAATGGTAGTTTCTTTTAACTCTTTCAATGTTTTATCACATTCATAAGTGTTTGTATTTATTTTATTGTCATAGTTTTGTATGTCCACAATTTTTTCAATAGATTTAAATTTCATATTATGTGTATTATTACTATTTCTTATTTGGTTTATTTTAATAATTTTATGCTTCATATTTTCAGAACTTATGTTTATATGTTCTGAATAATCTGTTTGAAGAAAAAAACACATTAATCTTAACATTAATTAAATATATTATTTGATACCTCTAAGTTGATTTTAATTATAATTACCAAAAGTATTTTTTATTGCAGGTGTACAGCATGGAGGTATCCAAATTGCATTTAAATCTTGTGCTATTTTATTGCTAATATCTTGATAAAATTCCTGTTTTTTATTTGTAGATTTCAGTCTAGTTGTTAGTTTTTGGTCCTCACTTGGAAGTTTTTCAATAAGAAACATAAATAATTGTCTTAATTCAGTTTCATTATGGTATAGGAATGTTTGGTATCCTACATCATTTTGATAGCCTAGATCCTGTTGAATATGCCATTATATATGTCATAATGCAGAGGCACAAGCATGTGACTGTAAACACAATGGTAGTGGGTTTGATTCTGACAAAGAGGACTGAATTATTTAATATTTATATTTTCTTGTCAGTAAATATAAAATAAATGGCTTTCAGTTTTACCACTCAACATGCAATGTCTCAAAAATTTGCCAGAAAGTAGGGAATGGATGAAGGTGGTTGACTAATCATATATTTTTTTGGTTTCCCTATTTAGACAAAAGCTTCATCTAAAAGTATTGTTAGTTTTTTATAACATATAGTTTATCTTTTAATTACCTTACAAAACCTGTTCTAACAGTTCTGCCACATAACACAATGTCACCTAACACATCAATTGGACAGAAAGTGGTGGTGGTGGTGGAGTATTTTTAACACTATAGGTATTATTTTAGTTCATTAAAGGTTCTGTCTACCTTACAATGATGATAAAAGATAAGCTACTTTCTTACCTTACACAAAGATGCAACCTGTGCTGCAACATCTATTCTTTGAGAAACTCCTGGGGGTAACTTACTTGGAACCTTTATTTGTGGATTGATGGCATTTATACATCTCGTTGCAGATTCAACTATTACTTCTACTGGCAGATCACTAATACTTTTAATGTTATCCTTTATTTCACTGAAATTATATTTAAATATTTATATTAAGTTAATTTAATATGATCACATTAATTAACTATATAAATAAATTAGAAATAATAAAACTACTTTAACTTACATATTTAAATCTTTTAAAAAATGCATTATAATCGAATCTACTTCTTCCATGGTTATTCTTGAATTCTTTTTTTAATTATCACAATAAATCCAATATTAAAATAATTTCTTAATATTTTGTAGAGGTATAAAAGAATGTTTATATGCGTATAAGTCACAAATATTTCACGTTATCATAATAATATTTAGTTTATGTTATTAGCATTGAATATAAACTAGAACTCTATTTAAAAGGTATAAGTTACTATTAGTATTAACACAAAATTTACCGCAGGCTACAGTATTAGAGAACAAATACCATTATTGATTTATTGAATATTGACTTTTTTTATTAGCCTGACCACACACGTACAATAATATAGTTAACAAAGTGCGTATTGTCAATAATATTGACTGTGTACGGTCAATTTTCAATATTATTGTAGACTTCCAGAAATACTGTTTTAGCCACGACAATATCGGGGGGAGGCAAGGTTGTTGTCAATAATATTGTAAAACTTCAAAGGATATGAAAATGATGAAGTATAAATAGTGAAAATAATGTTGATATTTCTACTTCCATGGAAAAACAATATTGAGTTTATGGGAAACTTTTTTAGAGCTATGGAATACATCTATTGAAACATATCATGATAAAAAAAGCCTGTCGATATTAATATATTCTCGATATAGATAATATTTTTATTTTAGAAATTATCTCTCATTCTCGTATAGTTTCTTGAATCATTCTCTGTTAGTAAAATTTGATTCATAATTAGCTTCGGAGGATACCTAGTGTTACACTCCATTCCCCATTCTTCATCGCATTCTGGAGGTATTGCATGCTTTGTCTCGACACTAGAGCGAATGAAAATATATATTTAAATAAATATTTCATTTCCTCGAGAGGGGATTGAATCCACAACCAGTCACATTTTATGCCCCTGGGCCACGAGTGGTCTCTGCTGTAGTTCATTAATAATATTGAAATTCTTAAACTCAGTTTTTTTTCTTATCTAGTCTTTAATCATTTTTTTTATTGTCTCGTTTTTCGTAAGTAAGCTAAATGCAATAACAAAAGCAACGGCTTATTTCATTACAGCTATTTTTGATTTAACATGTACGCATTTAAATAGAGGTACTGAGCGACAGATTTTACTACGAAATATTGTCAATAATATTGTGTAGTGTGCGGGACCATATATTGAACAAGATTATTGGTACAATAATATAGTATTGACAATAGCATTGTGTGTGTACGGCTAGCCTTATATCACGACAATAACCATAGTTTTTTTTTCTATTTACACTATTTTACTTATCTATTGATCCCAAGTCCTGTATAAATACAAATGGTCTGTATTTTCGTATTTTACAATGTAAACTCAGTAATAACTTATACTTTAATAAAAAAATATTTTGTATTTAAAGTCTTACGATATTTTACTTTACGGTACTGAACTATTTATTACTAAGCTGCACAGTTTTAGCGTTTAGTTATCTGTGTGTATTTGATTATACTCGCATATAGATTATGTAAATAACAAATGTCATTTGCGCTCGTACATAATTACAATTGAGCTAAATAGCCTATTTCGAATAATAAGAAAAGCTAAATATTAATACTTACTATTCAATTAATTAATAATCAGCGACAATGAAAAAAATATTTATTATTAATATTTGCTTATTGTTACAGAATGCGGTATAGTTAAATCTTTAGTTATATCTATTGAATTAAATTTTCCATCAATTTAATATTTCTTAATTATTTCAGATGTGTCTTGACTACGATGGGTGGTTAAATATAAAGATGGAGCATTCTATAAATTGTAAAAACGAAAAATATTGTCCACGCGGAAATATCACATTAAAAAGTATAAGAGCAGGAATTGCGATTGTTGATCAAATTAATTTTAGCAAACAAGATTTGAAAGAACTTAAGGTTTTAATATATTGTACACACATAATAATATGCGTGCTGTTATATTTTTTGCAGTTTGGTTTTTTTAATTCATATTTTTTATATTTTCTAGGATATTGCTGATGTAGATGGATTCTACACAATAAGAACATTAGTTACATCTGCTGATAGTAATGAAATCGAAATATTCTCGTCAGTCAAAGCACAATTGTTTTTAGATAATGGGTTATCTGATGTAATTAATGCATGGGTGCTACCAAATGGTGAAGTCATTGCAGTAAACTTTCAAGTAGCCAATTTATCATTGGGTAATAATGACTTAACTTATGAAAGAAATGATGAATATGCATTAAACACAAAATTTTTTATTCATCATGTAGAACAAGCACCAGTGTAAGTAAATGTTTTCTTTATTAAATTTTATACTTAACTGTAAGGCTGTGTACCAGCAAAATTCATGAATATTTCTAATGTTATTTTTGCCGTAATATAAAGAAACAATAAAAAGCAATATATTTCGCAGAAATATAATCAATATAAATAGTGTTATGATACATCTTATTCCATTCATATTTATCAAAAAAAGAATCATGTTTCTAAATGGAATAATGTAATAGTTTTTTGTGTTGGACTTTGAAGTTCTTCTCACGGCAGCTATATCAGATCTTTTATTTACTTAAGAACAATATTTTTCTTGAAATAATTTGATTATACTTAAAAAGTTTATAAAGCTAACTTAATTTTTAGTGCAATAATACTACTTTTTTGATGTGATTCAATAGAGTAAGCATAATTAAAAGTAAGGAGAGGTCATGAAGTTGTAAGTTTTAAACAAACAGTTGTCAAAAGACCATGCCTACATAAATTTATTCTATTATCTTATAGCCAGTCTTTCAAAATACTCCCCTTACAGCTGCGCCAAGTATCAGTATGTTGGGCCTTAATCTTTCGAGTGACTGCCAGTATTGCGATCATCTGGAAAGCCAGGCCAGGTTGGCCTCGAAGAAACTGGGGGTCATCAACAGAATGAGATGGTACTTCACACCAAAACACTGTATGGCCCTATATAGGGCCCAGGTTCGGCCTCATATGGAGTACTGTTCTCATCTCTGGGCTGGTGCACCCCAGTATCAGCTTGAACCATTTGATTGCATACAACCGTTGTATGCGATCAAATGGTTGATCAAATAAAATAGAGCCATTCGAATTATTGAGGACCCAATGATCAAAAGCGCTTCTATCTCCACCTTAAAGGCCGGCAACGCATCTGTAGCACCTGTAAGGTTGCACGGGGCCGTGGGCGGCGGTAATCACTTACCATCAAGTGACCCGAAAGGCAAACGAGTTGTCTTGTCCTTTTCCATTAAAAAAATAATAATTAAATATATATTAAAATTTTAAAGTTGAGAAAGAAGAACATGCTCAGCTGTTTGGGCACATTGAATAAATGAGTGATGAAAGAATGGCAAAAAAGATTTATGATGGGAAAGTGAGTAGTACGAGAGGTAGGAGGAGACCTTTGAAAACACAGTGTAACGTAAAAATGAAGACAGTGACTATGACTACCCTGCTAGGGATAAAGCTTAAAGTTAACTTGTGTTAAAGTTTATTTCATTTATTTTTTTTAAATCCAACCACAATTTTTTTAATCTTATTAATCCAGATATATGTGACATGGAAAAACCAACTTGTTAGAAGACATTTATTTTATTCTTATTTATTCCAGTCCTGACACAGCATCATACATACAGAAATTGGAAAGAGACAGAGAAGCTAGAGAAAAAGGGGAAATTAAAGATAATAGATCATTTTTAGCTAAATATGTATGTAGAAAGTTATTGTGTACTTATAAATATATTTTATATATTTATTATATTTTACTTTATAATCACAATTAAAATATGATAACTTTTTTGCAGTGGATGTATATTGTGCCAATTGCAATATTTGTAATGATATCTGGTGCAACTAACCCTGAACCTGCCGGTCAAGCATCTCGGTAAACAAGGGTAAATTTATTTATTATATGCATATAAATAAAATAAATTATAATAGAAAACTGGTATTTTATTTGGAATCTTAGTCTAATGTGTGACTATTACAAATCACAAAGCAATGTATTACAAAAGTTTATTTCGATAAATTGAAATTTAAGCACCAATTTTTTCAATTTCTTCTGCATCTTCAATATCAAGTAGTTGAATTATTTTTCCAAAATGTGCTTCTATTTCTAGACATATGTCCATGGCCTGTGGAGAATCAATTAAATTTATTGCTATACCAGCTTTTCCAAATCTTCCAGTGCGGCCAATTCTGTGTAAATATGTTTCACAATCAGCTTTTTTGTCCATATCAATAGGCATGTCAAAGTTAACAACAAGTGTAACTTGTTCCACATCTATCCCACGAGACAGGACATTGGTTGTAATTAATACTTTTTCAAGACCAGCTCTGAATCTATCTAGTACTGCTATTCTCTGTTCAACTGTTAGTTCTCCAGATAAAACAGCAACAGAATGTCCATCTTTTGACATTTTTTCTGACAGCCAACTAGCCGTTTTTCTAGTATGACAAAATATTATTGCTTGACCAATAGTTATAACTCCATATATATTGCAAATAGCTCTATATTTATCATCAGAACTTTTACATTTAACATAATATTGTTTAATGTTGTCAAGTGATTCTTCTTCTCTTAAAAGTCTTATTATGATTGGGTTAGGTACAATTATTTCTGCAAATTCCATAACAGCACTATCATATGTAGCAGAAAAGAACATCATCTGGCATGTAGGAGGAAGACATTTGTGGATGCGAATACATTGATCTTGATGGCCTTGTCTATGTATCATCACATCGGCTTCATCCAAAACGAACACTTTTATCTTTTTTAAATCAAAGAGTTTAAATTTTTCACCCCAATCTAACATCTTACCAGGGGTTCCAATCAGTATATGATCTGTAATTTTGGTTCCTCTAGGAACTTCTTCTCCTCTTACAGCATACTTCAGTTTTATTTCTGGACAAAACTTGGCCATTTTTGCAGCAACTTCTCCTGTTTGAATAGCTAATTCATATGTGGGACTTAAACATAACACTTGTGGAAAATTCTTAGTTGTATCAACACGACTCAACATAGCCAACACAAACGCAGCAGTTTTTCCTGTTCCTGATTGTGACTGGGCAATCATGTTTTGAGGAGGATCTGCCAACAGCGTTGGTAAGGCAGTTTCTTGAATTTTAGAAGGAGCATTAAATCCCATTTCATAAACACCCTTAAGTAGATTTCGTTTTAAATGTAAAGCTTCAAATGTTTTAACTGAGTATAAGGGTGAGTTTGGATCTTTCCTTTGAATTTCAATGTCTTGTTTAGATTCAACTAATCCTTGCCGAATTATTTTCATCAACAAAGAAGTGTCAGCAGGATTTGCGGCGTCAGGGCTTTCTTCTGATGAATCTAACTGCTGACATGAAGTAGACTTTTTTGTTAAACCTAAACCAGCAACTTTATTAGAAATTTCTAATTCCTCAGCCTTCTGACCCCATTGATTTGCCATTTTGGAAGCAATCTATAAAAATATTATTAAGAATTATTTTCTACATTATTTTCGGTCTCAGTTACCATTCCCTTTCAAAATTATTATTAAGCATGTCTAATGTATAAAAACTACTAACAATAGTATTGGGATACGTAGTAAACGAAACGATATTATTAATGTTATGGATAACTTGATTATATTTTTACCAACTACAATCACAGAATATAGAAAATATATACTTGATTGATGATGAGATGAAGCTCGAATTATAAAAATCGTCTGTAAGTAACTTGTAAGTTGTAACTTGAAAAGTTGTAATTGTAACCTCCCTGACAACTTATATCTACATTACAATAATTGACAATTTGACATTATCAGCAGTACACAGATAGTTTATTATTTTTCACCAAAGACAAACATAAATGTATTTTCTACACAACATGCACAATATAAGGGTAAGAATAGATTTGAAGTTGATATTAAATTGTTAATTCGAGTACACTAAAAGAAAAAACTATATCGTCTAAAAAGCTGAAAAATATTAGTTAAAGAAATAATTTTGTTTGGCGAGCAAATTAAAGGTTATGGCTAGCCGCACACACGCATAAACACAATAATATTGGCAATAAAATATTGACAATAACATTGATCAATATATCGCCTTGCATGTTACGCAATATTATTGACAATATTTCATCGTAAAATCTGACGCAGCCACCTTTGAGTATGTGTTCTGTGAACTTCTGTGGCAGTCGCTAAGTAGTTTTATTTGTATGCGTTTATGTTTAGTTTTATTTCATTAAATCTATAATGAATAGAATGAAAAAAGCCGTAGCTTTGGTTATTTTATCAACGACTGGATGAGAAAACAATTAGTTTAAACATTTCAATATTATTAATGAACTACAACTAACAGAGGTCATTTGTGGCCCAGGGGTTCAAAGTGTGGCTGTAAACGCGACAGGTTGTGGGTTCAATTCTTGCTCGAGGAAATTATAGGTTTAATATAATTTATAATTTAATTTCTTCGCTCTTGTATCGAGGCAAAGCGCAGCGTTGGATTCCGTCAAAGTGGGGAACGGAGTGACTTAACACTAGGTTCCTCTGTTTACCTTGCTGTGTGCGAGATACAGCGTGAAGCTGATTTATCAATTTTAATTCATTAAATCATTCATTTAAGAATTCAATTTAAAATAAAAAAATATATATATTTCTTATTTAAAATGTCGGCTATCAGCCATGATGTGACGTTATACAATCTGTAAAAAATAAACCTAATTTATGTATACAGTATAATAACGTGACCATTTTCATTTTCGGTCGGCTCAAAACGGGACATTGTACTGAACGAGTGGCTTTCTGGTGGTGCTTTAGGTTTTTTTTAGTTATAATTGACACCTTTAATAAATATTTTTTTGATTTTAAAATTGATGAAATTTATTTATTCTAGCCAAATTGTGTAATTAGTATTCATATTTTCTATAAAATTTGATATGATTTAAGTACTTACTTCTGCAAGCTAACAACATCATTCAAAAACTACAGGTGCATCTTCATTGCTGTATGTTTTTCACTTTTTATTTAATTATAATCTTTTTAACATTAAATAACAAAAAGGTCAGGAAAAAGGTATTTATTATATTTACGCTCAAATAATTGTGCTGTTGTGCCTTTACCGGTATTTAAAGAACAGCCTCTTTGCTTACACCCTTTGAATACACAAAGGTACATACAATTCTTCTGCAATTATTACAAATATCTAGAATCTAGGTAAAAAGACAAACGCCGTGGTCACATAGTGGGACAGCGTGTGGTTGTATCCTCGATGGATGCAGATTCAATTTTTACTCCAGGGAATGGTTATATTATTTTGACTTAGTTCTATTTCGTCGATTGGGTAATAATTGTATTGTATCTTCTTTTACAACAATGTTCGTGACAATTTAAACTTAAACAACTTAAACTATTTACGACGAATGTCAACACGCTCTAGTAGATGGTTTAACTATACATTTTTTTAATAATAGAGGATCTTTTGTTATCAATTGACCGTTTTCGAAAACGATATTAATACTACTTTGTTATACTATTTTAATTTCTAACTAATTTTTATAATCATCAATGAGTGATTACATAATTTTAATTGTATATCCGCAAAACAGATGTTTTTTATATTGCATGCTGATATAGCAAGACAGTTAGAGAGAACCAAGAGTCAGGACTTTTAGCTTAAATATGAAACATTGATTGTTGAATGTAGGAACAGCTTTTTTCTTACAAAAGTGGGACAAAGAAAGTATATTCCCCAAAATTTTTATTTGAATGCAAAACCATTGCATACTCATCCACTTTTGATTGTTTTGTGTTTGTTGCCCGTACTTACATATTATTTTGTAATATAATTTCATTAAATGTTAATTTTCCGGATATTTAAGATAAAATTAACTTCTAAGCTCTTCCGGTATTGGCTTCTGTTACGTATTACCTCACGGATCTGTTGGATTAGCTAAGTTTGTTGTTCGAGTTTTGTTTTTATAAATACATGTTATGTGGAGAGCACAATAGCAATTGAGGCTATTTATTTGTTTCGCTGTATGTATGTAATAAACAGGTAATATAAAGTTTACTGTTAACTAATTTCATCAAAAACTCGTGAGCTAGTCTAGATATAGAAAAAAAAATTGGTACACTTTTCAACAATTTCTGTAAAACAAGGTTATCAATCCATTTGATATGTTTGTCACCTCAGAATTTTTGACTGGGTGAATCGATTTAGATGATTCTTTTTTATTTGAAGCACTAGGCTTCCCGTGTCGCCCCATTTTGATTTGATCCATTTCTGACAATGGTGTCTTTGAAAAAATTACATAGGTAAGTCTTAAATTTGTATGAAGTATGTGCGCCACGAATGAACGAGTTCTGCTAACCGATTTCGATGTTTTTTTTATTGGCAAGGATTTACTTCAAGGGTAGTTTGATGAAAAATTGGTTAGGTTCTGATTATGGCATCCGGTTGAAGTTGAAGAAGTAGATTATTTTTGGTATAAATTATAAATATTTATTACCTTAGTATATTCTGTCAAAGCTATTATTACAAAAATACCATTTTTATTGTTAAGTTAAATTATTATAGAACCCAAAACTCATATTATCAATATGACAAAAAAAATATGATATTGAATATTATACATATATCTAATAGCCTTAATAACCCTTGCAAAATTATTAGTGTTGGAGGTATTAAGGTCTTCAAACCTTCCTTTTGTTCGTTTTGGCGTAAGGTTCGTTTGTCGTCTAGGTCAAACGAACCTTAGGCCTTAGTCTCAGTATCGGCTGAAGCCGAAGCCGAAACTATTTAATATATTGGATGACTGGCAGGTTGATGGACAAATTGAAACAGTCTACAGAGGAGGTAGTTTCTAAGTATTTTTAGCCCATATAGCATGGTCTCGAGTGCTACATTTACGACATATTGGCCGTATAAAGATTTGTTTTTTCTTAATATCATATTTTGGCAATAAATTGTTTAAGAAATTTTATTTTGCGGCTTCCTTTATCAGCTCTCGGCGTAAGTCGTTTAATATAAAATAAGTGTTTTTTTTTAAATAATAATATTTAATATAACATAACCAACCTCTAATATAAAAAAGGCTGTAAATTATCTATCGACCTATTTGTCTATTTAGAATGAGGGTTTTGTTGAATTACGAAATAAACATGAAACTTAAGATATATCTTAGGATTTACTTTTTTAATTTAAACGAAGTGAGACTTAAATCATTGATAAGTACGTATGGTTTAGTACTATGGCTTAGTAGTCAGATCTATCGCTGATCGCTGCGAAGGTTTCTAGGAAGGAAAAAAAATATATAACCACACTTCTTTTCTTCATAGCCTACAACTTCACTTTACGTCCACTTGATTTCAATAATTTTATTTTAATGACATAGAATAAAATATAGTCAAAGAAATTTTATGAAGATAAGCTAAGGCTTTTACCGCAGATAGATTACATAAGTTAAGGCCGCAAGTCTAGGCTCGAGTCCCGCAGGGGGCGTCGTTGCCGCCGATGGCATCTTCTCAAGCAGCCATGTAGTGCTTCCACTTTCTCGGAATTATGAAAAATGATTGAACGTATAAATTATTTTATCAGTGTGTTGTCAAATGCAGCATAATGAAAGAATTAGAGTCGCTAGTATAAAATAAATATTATGTGTGTAATATGTAATATACTCTGTAACAATTATTTATATTTGTTTCTAAGTGCATTGTTAATTTATATTGTATT
>DWAP01002455.1:0-13494 GCA_018230625.1 Heliconius eleuchia | reverse complement strand
AAAAATCGGTTATGTCAGTCACTTTAGAGCTCATCAGCGAAGCTCTTGTTAGCCGAATGCCAGTCACTGTGGCCGAAAGCGGTCAGGACAGTATTATTATTTATTATATTAATAATAACAACTGTAGACCTTAATTAATTAATCTTTTTATTTAATATTATTTAAACGTAGTATTTAGCAAAAATTGGTTATTAATACAGTATCAAGTAAAAATATAGTTAACGCGTTTGTCTCCAAAAAAATCCGATGCGGCGGCGGAAACTATGGCATAAAAAGTAGCCCATATGTTCTTCTTTTTTTCTAATATTTTTAACTAAACACTACAGACACGTGGTCGTACTTTTTTTTAGCTTTTTCATTATTATCAGCTAATCAACAGTTTTATATTTTCTGCTACTTAAATAAGGCTAATAACTAGAGATGTAGACATTTAATTCCTAAGAAAGTCCAGGTGTTTTAGATTGCCTTTTTTTGTAAACATTTCACTTATTATCTATTAACCAAATATCTATTACAATTTTACAATTTATATATCTACAGTATGAAACCTGTTCCAGTTATAGTTTATGTAGGAAAACAGTGCGTGCAGAATGCTAATATTTAAAAGCAAACAAAAAAGCATAAACACATCAAATTAATAAAAAAAACGCAACACACGCTACCACGTTATACAATACACATGACATTCACAATTGACTCACTCTAATTTCCCTCTCTTTTTGACTCCCCGCGTATTTGGTGCGGAGTTGTTCGAGCATTTCCGGCTCCAGCTTCGCGAAGAGCGGCTCCGGTTTGCCGAGCACGTGGCCAGACGGCAGGTACTGCATGAGCGATGGGTTCCTGAAATTGTTGATACTTAAACTTAACTTCAATTCACTTCACTGTATCCATTGTTTTCGAAGGTCAACCGAGGTCTCTTCGTATCCCTTACCACTATATAGTACACGAATAGTTGATATTATGTTTAAATTGAAATAGTCGTATAGCTGTGGGCACGATTCTCACTCGGGATGATGATTATATTTAGTTTATCTTCATTTCCTCGTTCTGGTAATAAGACAAAGCGCGGCGTTGTGTTCCGCCACTCGACACGTAATGCGTCAAAAATTCGGCGGTGCATGTGAAACGAAACGTCCTTATACAGGTTCCCTACTCTGCCATAGGCGGGACACATTGAGCGAAAAAGTATAAACTGAATGTTAATATAATAATTTTATACGAATCAAATCAATGTATTTATATTAATGAAATGTAATTTAATTGATTATTTTATTAAACATAAAAAGTCTCCTCTACAATTGCATGTAATATCTTTTTTTTAGTTTATAGATTCAACCACGAGTCGTGATCGCCCGAAATTCAGGTTCATACGCGTCCTCTATTCCTAAGCCGTGCCACTAAAATCATTTAATTATTTAAATATAATTATTTCAAATGAAAATACTTATTATATAGAAAATAATAATTTAATTATCCTCAGTTGGTTTGATTTCATGAAAAAGTAGTTTCTGAGATTATCATTTCATTTCGTAATATTAGTATAGTTGATATATAATTACAGTATTTTGAAACTGTAGTAAAAACTGTAGTAGAAAATATAAATTTAGTTTTATTTTTAATCCAATATTGCCGCCATAACAAAATAGCAGCGTATATATTTCAAAACAACCAACCCAATATGGGTATCAAATGAAAGGGCTTAACTTGTATATATTAAACAAAAATATGTACCAACACAATATGGATATCTAATGAAAGGGAGACGGATTTTATTTCATTTAATACTTTGGTGCTAGTAACCAGGCTCTGATGATGTAGCTCGAAGAGGGCGTCGATACAGGAACTCGATGATTAAGTGACACATCTCCATCGAGTTTGGACTCATATGATTCGTCTTAACGAGCACTTATGTGTTCGATGGTAACACGAGTGTGATGATGGAACTGGGAGATACTCATAAGAACTCGGTAATTAAGCGACATAATTTCATCGAATTTGGGCTTTTACGATTCAACTTAACGAGTACTTTGGTAGGATAGTAATCAGGGTAAAAAACTTAAAGAGGGAAGTACCCAATAAGTTCTGATTACGCGGCAAGTTATATACAAAATGCATCAAAATCGATGCATTATTTATGCACGTATCTTTTGATTGACTTAGAAGCTTTTTTTTTTATGTTGCAAGACCTCCATCCAAGACCTATATATTTGATATTCACTTCAGCCGGACACCTCCAGCCGATCTCAAGATAAAGAAAGGGTCTTGACAGATGGACAACAAAATATTCTTATAAATGTTCCTCATCCAACTTCCTCAGTTTTGCCAGAACAAGTAACTCTATATATAACTTACGTAGGGTTTATCCTTAACTGCGCAGGTGACAGGTTCAATTGCGCTTGAAGTTTTCTTGCTGTATTAGGCATGTAGGGCGCTAGTAAAGCACAAAGGAGGGCTACTATCTGACAGCAGAGTCCTATGGCCGTTGCACCTTTAATTCTGTAAGAAAAACCATGTGAAAAAAAATAATTTTCGAGACAACAAGCTTTGAAAATGTAAATATTAAATAATTCATTTCCTTGAGTGGGAATCGTTGCGTTTACAGTCACACGCACGCCTTCGTGCCGCGACGGCCTCGAATTTAAATCTGTACTTAATATTATAATATTATAAAGTATATAATTTTTTAATAATAATAAAAGTGTTGTCTTTGTTTTTTAAATATTATCTCACAATAAAAATATATTTTTAATATTTTTTTTATGGATAAATACAATGATACACACGTCGAACTCATCCACATTTGTTTTTGTCAGGGGTTAATGTATAAATATTTTGTAACCATTAAAATTGCTTTAAAAGTGGATGATTGCTTTAAAAGTGGATGATTGCTTTAAACGCGACGGATGAAAGCGACGGTTGCAGTATCGATTCCCACTCGGGGGATTGGATTATTATTTATTAATATTTTAGTTTCTTTGCACTGGTGTAAAGGTAAAAGCACGGCCTTGTGTTCCGTCAACACGCAATGCCTCGGAAATTCAGTGGTGAGTGGGGAACGGAGTGTCTCAGCACTAGGTTATTTCTGCTATACCTGCTGCTGAAAAAAATATGATTCAATACTTCTATATGCTGCAAAGATATAAAATAATGAATTCCCCCATGCCCCCAGTCCCACCGGTCCGCGGCGCCGGCCCGCAGCAGCGCCCAGGGCTGCGCGGCCTGCACGTGCTGGTTGCCGAGGCGCGCCGCGCGCAGCACGTGGCGCAGCGCCTCGCGCAGCCTGCCCCTCTCCATCTGCTGCGCGTATGCTGGAGGAACATCATTATCACCTTATTTTTCATTTTTTATATCTTTTACATCACTGATTTAAATATAATTTTATTTGAATATGTATGTATTAATTATTTTTCATTGTTGAGGTCGGTTGTGGCGCAGAGGCAGAAGCGTGCGACTCTAACCGCGTTCGATTCCAATGAAGAAATTATATAATTAATATTTTTATTTCCTCGCGCGGTGTTGAGTACCGCCACTCAACACACAAACAATTCGGGAAAATGGCAAACGGAGTGTCTTAACACTAGGTTCCTTGCCTGCCTATCCACTGTGCTGTGTGTGGCATTTAAAGTAAAACTAAAAAAAATACCATCAATTAAGCTATCTATTTACATATATTTTAATGATATACAAGCATGCTGTATGAGCATCTTAAAAAAACCAAACGTGTATTAAGTACACATACTTGTAATTTGTTTGGTGAACCAATGAGGAGAAAAAATTGTTACATATTCGTAACCCCAAGTGGGGCAGCCCAGCAGTCCCCCGTCATCGACCCACACCTACATATCCTCATGACCTGTCTCCGTACTATAAACACTAATTTCTCAAAGATCCGCCGGTCTCCATCTGCCTCTCTTATCAAATTAACTTTAGCATTTTTTTTTGTTTTTTTTTTACATACACACGTCGCTAATAGACACAGAGTTTGACTTTAAGCACGACAGATGTGAGTTCGATTCTCTCTCTGGGAATATATTATTTGCAATTTCTCGCTCTAATAATCGTCTCGAAAATTGGTTTTGCCAGGGTAGGTAGGTAGGTATGCATGAGGGATGGGGAGCGTGAAAATGAAAAAAACGATGTATCCTGCCAAATCTTACCTACAACCTCTCTGTTAACCAAAGCTACCAGTTCATAGTCGTCTCTCGTCATGTTGACTTCAGGAACTACTCCTTTGAAGGTGTTCGCGCAAAAACTCAACGTCCGATGGCAGAAATTGCCCAAATTGTTTAATAGTTCCGAGTTATTTCTGTAAATAGTTGAAAAGAAATATATATTCATTGTTCGGAGCTCATGGGTAAAATACAAGGTCGACAAGTCTTGGCTGCATTCAGATTAGGTATTCTGAACTTCAGCAGATAGCAGATTGTTGACTATTGCTTGAAAAGAAAGGAATCAAAAGTAAGACAAAACTGTAAAATCAATCCTGTGCAGCAATATACAGCTACTTCAGAGCGGCCACGACTTGTCGACGGTACTAGGTTTAATTTAAAATTGTACTAAGATTTTTATATGGGTAACATAAAACCAAGAATACTATTGCCCAACACTACATTCAAAAAACAAAGTTCATAGTTTTCCGCCTAACTTAGTGACATTAGTGTTAAGAAGCGCAACTCAACGCCGCGCTTTTTAAATACGAAAACAGAAAACGATAATAATCTTTAATATAATCATTCTTCCAACGAATATCCAGCCAACAACCGTCGCATTTGCCGCTAACTAGTAAGCACGAAGGTTCGATTCCACTAGGGTGTTGACATTATTGATTATTTCAGATTCTCAATTCTTGGCTCATATAACAAGACAAAGCACGACACTGAGTTTTGCCACTCAACACACAAAATCTCTCTTCAGCGGTACATGAGGACCGGATTGTCTTAACACTAGGTTCTGTACAAAACAACTCACCTAGTGCCAAGTTCAGTCCAACTGAAACTGGAATCCGAGGACTCAGGTCTAATACTGGCCAAGTAGAACCTCCACACGTCCGATGGTATGCCGGTCTCCTGGGCGTCCGTACCAAACACTCCAACGCCACGGGATTTGGAGAATTTACCATCTTCATAGTTTAGATACTCTGAAAAAAAAAATCTTTATTTCGCTTATAACGGGATAGGCATCTAGTTTAAAGATACTCTGTTCCCCATTTTTCGACGATTTTTCGACATATGCGTGTTGAGTGGCGGAACTCAACGCCGCAGTTTAGTACAGTTGGATTCAGACCCGACCTACATAGGTGAAATAGGGCAGCAAATTAAGTGCTAAGTGTGTTAACTTTAGGTCCTTTTAGCATACCCTTCCATATACGTGAGATAAGATCGCGTCATTGAATGAATAAAATATAATTAATTTTAAAAGCATACAACGCTGTTATTTCCTTTCAAGTAAATATTATTCTTTGCTCCAAGGCACTGCAGACTGGATATTTGATATTAATTTTAGTTAGTTACCTCGACAGTTCTTGACAGAAATGGTCTTGATAGAGGCATAGCAATATTACTATTTTTTTTTTGGAGGTACGGAACCCTAAAATTATACAAAACGAAATGCCAAAGCATATCTTATATACCTGTTGCGTACACGTGGTCGACCAGCACGTGGCCCTCGTTCACTCCGATGACGGTCGCCGGGAACATTATCACGTGGAATGGAACGTTGTCTTTGGCCATGAATTGGTATAGTTTTACCTATAATTACATACAACAGAAATTAAATACAATAAAAATTTAAAACAAAAACAGAAATCGTAGTTTACATTACATAATGTACTGAAATCTATGATTTCTGTTATATTAGTAGTAAAACTAAGTATGAATAATGTTTTTTGTTGATGAAAATACCAACGAAAAACACCTTTTCTCTCTAAAATTGGGCGATGTTTGGGAACGGAATGTCTTAACACTAGATTAAGATTCGGGATATATGGTACATATATCGATCAATAAAAAAAGCATTTTCAAAACCAAACCTTTTAAAATACATTTGCGTGTTTAAACGTAAAAAGAAAACTCAGATCATGGTCAAATAATTATATTTAAAATAAGAAGTTACACGGTAAATTTTATGAGCGTCAGCCTAAGAAAAAGCGGCGCAAAAACCTAAAAAGACGTCCTCCGTTTCTATCGTAGGTTACAAAATACCATTCAGGTTTTCTATATGAATTAAATATAGGGTAGTGGCACAATTGTATGTATATACTACCCATAATAACTCACATCGTAATCCTTGTCCTTTTTCCACCATTTCTCGTAGTCTTTAGTGGCAGCTTGTGTTATACTCATGTAACCAATAGGCGCGTCGAACCACACGTAGAACACCTGAATGTTGAAAAAATAAAAATAAATTAGCTTCACGCTGTATGCCGCAATAGGTAGAAGGAACCTAGTGTTACGACACTCCGTTCCCGATTTTTTGCCGTATTCTGGAGGCATTGTATGCTGAGTGGTGGAGCTCAACGCTGCGCTTTGCCTCGACACCAGAGCGAAGAAGTGGAAATATAAACTTTAACAAGTATTTCATTCCCTCGAATGTGCCACGACTGGCCACAGACCTGCAACATTATTTTATAAATATAATTATAATATTAATAATTATTATTATAAATTGATAAATTAATGATGCAAGGGCACAACTTGCCACTGTAAAACGTGACGGTTGCGGGCTCGATTCTTATTACGGGGGAAAACAATATTTTATTTTAATTTTTTTGCTTGTTACCAGTGGCGAAGCGCTGCGTTCAGTTTCGTCACTTAATACTGCTTCAAGAAATCGACAGAAAATCGGGAATAGTGAAGTATCCTAATAGGTATTATCCCTGCCCACCCTGCTGTGCGGAATAAAGCGTGAAGCTGAAACAGTCTAATTTGTAAGTTTCTTAATTATTTATGATATTCATATTTATAAAGTATGTTGTTGTTATTTTTAAAGAATAAGGTTTTATCAGATTTTTGTAACATTCTCGGAAATAGGAGGGTAGGGAGAGAAAGCTTAGCGACACAATGCAACGGTTGCAAGTTCAATTCTCATTGTCCAAAAAATAATATTTTTTTCCTCGTTCTAGTAACAAGAGAGAACGCTTTGTTAAATTTCGCCACTGAATTTCTCTACAACGTCAGTGGGTGGAAAAACGGAGTCTCATCTTAAAATCGAAAAATACATACCTCCATACATACTTCCCGTAAGTAACATAAAATTATAAAAAAAAGAAATAATTAGGTTTGCCTCAGGGGCCAAGCTGAGGTCTGGGTTCCCCCCGCCTTACCTTGTGCGCGTACTGCTGCAGCGGCACGGGCACGCCCCACCGCAGGTCGCGCGTGACGGCGCGCGCGCGCAGACCGTCCCGCAGCCACGCGCGCGCCACGGCCCGCGCCGGCGCCGACCAGCCGCGCTCGGCCGCGCGCGCCCACGAGCGCAGCGACGGCTCCAGCTGCAATATAAGGTGGATGTATGTACTTTTAATATTTTACAAGTATTATCCCACGCTCAAAGACATGTTTTTAGAAAGTGTATGAAAATTTTAACGCAAAGGGATTTGAGCCCGCGCCACTTGGAAGCCGTAAGGCGAGAGTTCAAGGCCCGCTTCATTCAAATTATATACGTTTTCTAAAAAAAATTGTATTGTACTATACATACTATCAAGCCGAGAGAATTACTTTGCCCTGTGACACAAACCAAAGCCGAAACCACAACCAAATCCGATATAATAATTCAGATAATTTCCAAGAGATTTTTAAAAGTATATGTTTTATTAGCCTGACCCAGTCCACATACTTCCACTTCATACATTAAATAACGATAAGCACCAAAAAATCATGTTACAACATCATAGTGGCGCAGTGGCACAAATTTAAAGACGACGCACGTTGAAAGTTCTATTCAACTCAAGGAGACGGTGTTATATTTAAATTATTGTCAGGGTCAACAATGATTAATAAAAAACCTTAACAATACATTACCCTTTAATACATACAGCCTTTGCCTATCCAACACTCTGGAAAAAGTGTGAAACTAAAAAAACCCAACTAACCTGCCCCAACTCAATGAACAGTTGAACACTAGGTCTAACACAGGGTTTATATCCGCAGACTTTGCATTTAGGTTGTATGAGTTCGACCGCGTTGATGAGTTTCCCACATTTATCGCATTGGTCACCTCTGGCACCGTCGTAGAGACATCCCGGGTGTGGACACGTGCCTTCCACAAATCTGAACAAATTTTAGAAAAACATATATTTTTCCGCTATGTACGGGATATAGAGAGAAACGGAAACAAAAAATATTCTGGAGGTTCATTTGGGATTGAGGGGTTTTATTGCAAACTTTTATACCATTATTAATGGTTTAATTCTATACTTATTTATCAATACTAATATTATAGAAACGAATTAGTTTGGTTGAACGCGCTAATCTCAACAAGTACTGTTTTGAATTAAAATTCTTTTTTGGATCTATTTTTGTTATTATATTAATATTTACAATGTTACTAATACCACTACTACGAGCTTCACGCTCTATCCCTAGCGGGGTAGTCCGAGAGAACGGAGCGCCACGAACGAACGCTACGGTGGATGTAATTTTTTAATGCTATGTTTATATTTTCAAAAAGCATGGCGTTTAGTTCCACCACTCGACAGGCATCCAGATTTCGGCGCAAAGTGGGAAACGGAAGTATCTTAATGGGGACGGGTGCTTTACACTAGGTTAACAGGTTCCTTCTGTCTACCCTGCTACATGCAGGATAGTGAGTGAGGCCAAACAATATATATACAAAGAAACTCACCTATCAGCCAGAAAGCGATCGCATTTCTCACAAAACAACTGATCAACTGATTGTTCACTGACGAAGCCATTGTCGCGCAACTTCAGAAACATGCTCTGCGCTATTCTGAAATAAAAAAAGAAATTATATTACAGCATTTTGTGTAATGAAAACATTTAAACGTGAACTATTGCTTTTTCGTTTTTTGATGATTATAGCATTATTATTTTTTTATATTATATTATATTCTAAAAATAAATACAGGGGTGGGAGCAGCATACAGAGTAAAATATGTCAAACCCATAACTAAAGAAATTAATCAAGATACCTGAACAGTCTAGGATTTAGGTTTAGTAGAATTTTTTTTCGTTTCACGATGTTTATCAAAACTATATAAATAAGATACCAATAACGTAAACACACACTACAAAAATACTAATAAGCTTTGCCGATCTACAACTTTTAAACGAGGAAAGCGATATCTCTCGTTCTATTTTACGCAAGTCAACATCGCCGCCATTACCTACGACTCGATCTCGCGAATGAGGCGTGTGCGGCGTTATCGCTTTGATAGGTTTGTGTCTGTGTGGAGCATTCTTGACAAATCACGTTTTATTTTAAAACGTTAACTTATTAATTATTTTGTTTGAAAAAATCTCTTTTCTTTTAACTGTATTATTAAACAGTATTATAGATTTTTATAGAGTAGTTAACACTGTTGTTTCATTCAAAGTGGTGATGTCAAAAACATTCTGTATATTATTTTTAGAATATAATAAATAAAAAGATGAATGCCATAATTATTATATTATAAAAATTGGCTTTCGAGTTGGATTTTTTCACAGTTCTAAGGAACAGTAAACCTGAGTACTTGACATTAATTTCAGTTTGACACCTCCACGAGTTCCTAATTAAAAGGGTCTTGACCTTATAAGAGTTCCGTTTTTTTCTTTCGGGGTACGGAACGATAAAAAATAAGATTTTAGATAGAGATAGATAGATAATAATATGAAGTTCACAAGTAGAAAAGAGGAATACTTTTTTAAAAACATAAGAATTCAAGGTTTAAAATCTTAAAAATACTCTAAAAAAAATAACCAAAATAACTAAAAAAAAGACTCACTCAGTCTGTTCGTTGGTACTGGTACGTCCAAAGTAGTCAAAGCCGATATCGAACCAGCGATACACCGCGTTGTGTATCTCGAAGTACTTGTCGCAGATTTGTTTCGGAGTTACGCCTTCTTCTAACGCCTAAAAATGAGACAGACAAACAACGTCAACAAAAATTTTATATGTATATAACATTTTTGTTGAGGTGTAACTATAATTGCGATGGTTGTGGGTTCAGTTCCCATTTTTCACGTATCCCACATACAGCGGTAGGCAGTGGTTATACACAGCTCATATTTTGAGATATTGCATATTGAATAGTGGCACACATGCAGCGCCCTCTTACTACCAGAGCGAAGAAATAAAAATAATTAATTCCCCCAAATGGGAACCCAACCCACAACTATTTACACTCAGACGAATTCTTAATTATAATAATTATTATATTAGCTTTAATACTCACTTTTGTTTCGGTCGCAGTACCATACTCATCGGTGCCACAGATAAATAACGTGTTGTAGTCACATATTCGACAATATCTAAAAAAATAAGGAAAAAGTGAGGCACAGATTATGTTAAAGAATATTTAGAACTAGGCTAATTATATATTTTTATATGTGGTGGAACTCCACGCCGCAATTTGCCAAATTTACAAATTATATTTTGCCTAAGATCATATATGCAAGTAAAATTTCGAGCGAAATCCTAGTTATTAATAACAAAAAAGTATACTACTATGAACGAGTCGTGGCAGCAATGAAGTTAGCTGTAGAGAGCCGCGCAGATTTATTTAATAAAAAATTCAAATGTTTGATTATTTTCTTCCCGAGCGCAAATGACCAACGCGCAGACTTCAGAGAGTCTTCACTTCAAGGCGGTCACGACTCGTCGACCGTACTGTATTTACCTTGCAAATATATCAGCTGAGAGAACACATCCTATAATATTTCCTAAATGCGGTACATTATTTACGTACGGCAAAGCCGATGTTATTAATATATTCTTCTTGCCTTTAATTGGTAAGCTGAAAATAAATATAAAGTATGATAATAAAGGTTTACAAAAAAACAACATCTAACAGTAAGCTGAGTGATTTTCTCACGGATAATATACTGGATCAAATTAAAATGGGACCCGCCTGCCGTGCACTCGTACTCAATTTCATTCTTACTTTGATTAAAAACATAGTGTTAAGACACTCCATCCCCACAGCATACAATTCTCGACATATTGCATGTTGAGTGGCGGATTTCAGCGCCATCTTGTTACCAAAATATCAATAATTCATTCCCCCGAATGTAAATCGAACCCAGAACCTTCGCTTTTATAATCAGACGCTTTTGCACTGCGACACGAAGACCCCAAAACAATTGTTTTATTGCCAATATTATAAATATCTATTATTAAAATTATAAATGTGAAAGGATTTTATGGGAACGAATATTTGTTACACTTTGACGATAAAAAAAAATACTGTACCGATTTAGATAAAACTTTAAAGAGTTTATAAGTCGGAATAACACAATTTATGTTAAAATTGTTGTATAATTTACCTATAACAACAATAAATTTAAATGAGCGACTCACATAATTTTTTCCTGTTTATGTGGTTCTTGTAAGTTTTTGACGCCATTTTCCCAATTCTCTTTGGCTAACTCTATTTCCTCCGCCGTTACAAGCACTTCGGGAGATTCCTCTGGAGATCTATTACATCAAAGATAAATACTTTAGCTTTAGATTTAGCTACATATACACTCCGTTCCACTTTCGCATTTTAAGATATTGCGTCGAAAGAGGTGGAGTTCCACGCCATTGAATTAAATAATTCATTCCCCCTAGTGGCCCACAACTATCATGTTTGCAGTCACACGCTGTGTCAGGATGACGTCAATCATTATTATTATAGACTAGAAAAAAAAGAGCTGCGAAAAAAACATCTCTTAATTATATAAAAAAATTGCATTTACTTTTTTTAGAAAACGTTTGAAGATTTTAAATGTACCGGGAGTTGAACCCGCGATTTTTTGTTTCTTAATTGCTGAATAATACTTTAAACATGTTAAAAAACTACACATTTAATAAAATTGTAACTGATCGCTGTCTTTTCGTAGAAAATCTATTATTAATGCCCCTAGCATTTATTTTTTTGTCTGTCGCTATGTCTGTTTTTCTATCCGTTTATACACGCTAATCTCATAAACGGCTTATGTGATTTAAATGCAGTATTCACTATCGTATCGTAACCTACAAATTCGACAAAATACAAACATTATACAAATCTATACACAGTAAAAACCCCCTAGAGAGATGCTAAGAATAAATAAGTCGATGAGAACGTATGGCTTAGTGGTAAGAGTGTGACAGAGAACTAGAGACGCGGGTTCTAATCCCGCTACGTTAAATTTTTTATACGTTTTCTACAAAATGTAATAACCGCGTAGTTTTACTTAGAATATTGTAAAAAAAATACTTGTACATTTAACTCACCCTATTGGAGAAACTAAATTACTTAATTGTGGCGTTCCCAAAGCGGAGATGGGCGGGAACGGACCCTTGGCTGAACCGCCCCACTGCTTGATGGCTTCCTAAACATTTGTTCGTGTGAATAAGAATATTTGACGTATTATATCTTCTATACATATAAATAAAATTGAATTGTCTGTGTGTGATTTCAAAGTAAACGTAAAAAACATTTACTCATCGAATGAACATAGCCATTAACGTGGCACTAAAACACAAACAACATTTTTGTCTGTCTGTTTGTGCCAATCTGCGAAATAAATGAATCAATTTTTATGAAAATTTTACTGAAAGATAAAGAGTGTGGGATCGAGAAAAACCAAAAAATATCACATACCTACCGCCCAGATAAATATGAAATAACGAAACAAAAACAAATAATACTCTAAAAAATTTTTCTGTATCTGTAATCATGAGTAGTTATATCCATTTTACAATGTGGGCAAAGCCGAAGGTAACAATAAACAAATAACATGGTAAGTCACTAGTTCACTAAATAATAGTCACTAACCTGTACCGCCTTCGCAGCATTAATTTCCTCAGCCCATCTCACAATATTGTTATATTGCGATAAATACTCGGTTTTCAAGTCGTTATTATAGTTAAGTGGATATAATGTACTCCATATTGATATATCTGCTGCTTGTATTTTATCCTAAAATTTATTATATTTTATAAATATTTTGCCGTATAGTAAATAATATAACATTTTAAAATTGTTATTTAACAGAGAAATATTGCATTTAGGTACTAATGTCACAGTGGATACAGGTATGGCAGTTAATTTTTTTAAGTTTCCACTCATCACGCAATGCTTCAGGAATTCGGCAGGATGTGGCACTAGGTTTGCCCTGCCTCCCTTATACGAGATATAGCGTGAAGGTGAAAAATTGTTATTTAGGAAACATATAAAATTTAAACGCAGAGGTAATAATTGAACCTGCGTCTCTTGTATAACATTAAACATTTTTTTACAAACATACATAAAATATAAAAAAAAAAAAAAAAAATCAGCTTCACGCTGTATCCCGCACACTGCAGGGTAGG
>DWAP01002454.1:0-13496 GCA_018230625.1 Heliconius eleuchia | reverse complement strand
TAGGTTCCCTCTGCCTACCCTGCGGTGTGCGGGATACAGCGTGAAGCTGATTTATATATAATAAAATTTAAAAAAAAGTTTATAAGTTATAATTAAAATGGACAAATAATATTAAGCATAATTATTGCATATATATAAAAAACTTAATAAAAAAGCAAAATAAATACTGATAAACTTGCTGCTATCTTGTTATTTTAGGAAATTTCAGACGAAAACACATATGGCGCCGTATAAAAATTTACATAATACATTAATTGACCATTTAAAAGATTACTTCCGAACAAAATATACAGAAAAAAACGCTTAAATTTGGCGCGTGTAAGGAACTTCACGACACGGAAGTACCTTATAAGAAACGTGAAAACAAATAAAAAGAAACAAAAAAATGTGGGTTTCGCGACTAAATATGGACAAAGTAAGAGGCGAAAACGTAGTACCTGTCTCCTCAACCGGTTAGTTTGTAATTTTTTTACTTGACGTCTTATAAAAGACTATAAAACAGTTTTTTTGGTGAATAAGTAGAGAATTGTAAATAGCCTTGCACATTGTTGACAATGCGTACTGGCGCCATTCGAATAAATTCATGGTCCTTAGAACTATCTAATTTAATCCAAATAACATAGAAAAAACCCTTTGTATATTATCTCTCTTTAGCTTCACGCTTTTTCCCGCATATCTGTGTAGGCAAGAGGAAACTAGTGTTAAAACACTCCGTTTCCCACGCACCGTCCAATTTGACTTACGAATGCTTATTACCAGAGTTAAGAAATGAAAATATTATCATACAAAGATATTATAATTACAATAAAACAACAAAATAACAAATCTTGTTTACTTATAGATATCTGAAGACATCATTTCCGTATCAATTTAAATATTATATAACAATAAATATTGGAACGTATTTGGTTTACGTCCAAGTTACAATATAGAGAATCCTTGAGCAAGCTGTTTTATTTAACTAAAATGTAGATGTTTTCCCAAATCGTTTAAAGAATATCGTTTGATTTGGTCCTTTAAAACCCTATAGTCATTAGTGTATCTAGATAAATTTTCTGGAGGGGAGGGGGGAGACCTGGTCTCTAGCGTTGAAGATATGTTCGTGTAAATGTTGTTTTTTTTTATTTTTTTCGGGGTAAATTTAGTAATAAGCAAAATTTCTGGTATGGGCACTAGACTATTCTGGGGTGGGCACCGTTATGTTAGGTACACGACGTATAAGTATATTACATAGTATTATAGTACAATCTAATTCCAATTCCTAATTCCATAGTATAAACTATTTCCAAAATAGTTTTTTTATAATGAAATATATATTTTTTTCAAAGTTGAGATTAATGTTGTTTAATGACCGACAAACAATACACGGCCGAAACTAAGTGGCTTACAACGCTGAAATTTTGTAAGTTACTTGGAGAGTGTATTGGAGCAGTAATGCCCATAATTATAAGCCGCACTCAAGTCTATGAATGATACATAATCTATGATTGAAAACGGAATTTCAAGATCAATTTAGAGTCCAGAGCAGTCTGCAAAGACAAGAAAAGATTACCTGATTTTTAAGGAAATGGAGAAAAACATTTTTTTTACGTTTTATAGTCTATGGGGTACACTTCATACTTGATATAATATAAGAGAAATTATTACATGTAAATATTGACGCGTATAAAGTATGAAAATATTTATTTTTACATTCTAACTAAATCAAACCGATGAAATATTATGTATACTACGTTTTACGACTACAGTTTTCTACCAAAATATTTATTTGACAACGTCGACATATCGTAAAAGCCTTGATTCATGGGCAAACAGCGAAGCCATCGTATATCCGAATAGTATCGAAAATATTGTCAAGTGGAGTAGTGTTATATTTACCTATACATAATATATCTGTCTGTATAAATCTATAAAAAATAATTAATAATAATAAAATCAGCTTCACGCTGTATCCCGCACACAGCAGGGTAGGCAGAGGGAACCTAGTGTTAAGACACACCGTTTCCCACTTTTTTTATTATTTATTTTTATTGTAAGTGGTAATAAATCATTTTTCAATTAACTTTCCTTTCAAAACAAAGAGAACAAAGACCGGTTAAAGAAATCGTAAAAACAGAAATTGAAAGGCTTCGATTGTCGACAACATCGTGACCAGTTACATGAATCTGGTGAAAGTTAATCCAAACTTGTTGAGGAGTTTTAAATCCTATAATGTGGGTTAAGCAGATTATTTTGTACGTATTAAAAAAAACGGCATCACGCTGTATCCCTCACATCCAAGACGGTGATTCCTTATTTTCCTATAGATTTTCGAAACTTTGCGCGTTAATCGGCGGAACTCAATACCGCACTTTTCTGTTGCAAGGAAATAAAAATGATTTATTCCCAAGTGGGAACCGAACCTACAATCGTCGCGTTTACAGTAGGACACTGTGCCAATGTACAGTCAGTTGTTTATTATGACAAAACACATTCAAAGACACAAAAAAACATATTATTGTAATAAAACATTATTAGTTTACAGTGTTGTGTATTGTTACCGTTGACACACTTTGGCGTCAGAACAATAATAATATTGTTGTAGGAGACTTAATACAACATAGGAGGAAAACTCTCGGGGGTTTCCCTTCAAACGGTAAGAATTGCGTGCGTGGTATTTAGTTTGGATTAGATTCGTTTTGACCAAGATACAAAGAAACCAAGAATATTAAAAAGAAAATTATATTTGTTATTGAATTGAGATTTATTTATTTATGAAATTTAAAATCGGACAGTTCTAGGAGGCTTGGGTTCAAATATAAAAAATAAAATAAAAAAAAACATTTCCTCGATTGAGGGTCAAACCCACAACCAGTCGAATTTACTTCACACTTTGTGCCCCTGCACCACGACATGCCTCGAAAATATAAAAGTTAATCAATTGATATAACACTCAATCATACCATATACATCGGACATACAACGAACCTACACCTCAAATGAGTCACTGATTAAACTACCATTATACGAGTGATAAAAAAAAACTTGCCACAGATAAAAATCGAACATGTAATATTATAATAAATTTACAAAGTGACATTATTTACACGCTCAACTCCACATTATCTCCTCTACATAACACGTGATCCTTGACACGAAGACGCAGAGTAATGTTTCTGTTTTCGGTTACAAGGCTTGCAGCTTAGCGAGCTTTGTGACGTCATACAAAATTAAAGCAGCAGTTGGCAAGAATAATAACACATGATTAAGCTTCACGCTGTATCCTGCATACAACAGGGTAGGCAGAGGGAACATAGTGTTAAGACACTTCATTTTTTTATGGAAAAAGACAAGGCAAACGAGCGTTCGGGTCACCTGATGGTAAGTGATCACTGCCGTCAACGACCACACCAGAGGAGCTATAGGTGCGTTGCCGGCCCGTAAAATGGAGAGAGCAGATTTTCAGTGGCAATAATAATAATATTTTACGTAAGACGTGTTATGTTTAAAGTTAATAGATTTGTAAGTATAGATAAACACAGATTACTTTACACGAACTTGAAACTAGATAATAGAAATTAATATGCAGTTAAAGTATAAAATGTAAGCATATAATGGGGCTGTAAACATCATATTTTCAAACTGCTTATAAATTACTTAAAAACACAGATTGATTTAAACATTTATAATAAATATGGTATGGTATTTAAATTAAATAACGATATTTTCATTGCATATCTCTAGTGTATATTAATAATAATTATATATTAATAATTAGCCTTTCTTGTTAGGCTTCTGCTTCTTCTTATATGACAAAATCTGTAAATTTATTTATTTCGTATTCGTAAAAAAATCGTAAATGCAATACTATACATAATAAAACGACAATGTAGGTTTAATAACATTCCAGGGTTAAGTATTGGAGAATCTAAGTCGAAATAGCACGATTTCTGTCTTTGCCAATCACCTTACATTAAAACAAGCATGAATTAAACATTGACCTATTACACAAAATCTGTAGAGAGGATTCTGCTACAAGATCTAGCTTATCCATATTTTTACCACTATGCCATCAGGACAGAGGATTCCCAACCTCATAGCCCGTCATGGGAATATTTTTTTACAATTAAACCCTAACAGGAAAAGTTGGTAAGGAAAAGAGCATCAAACTATAACAAAGCGAAATGATTAATGCACGACGTCCCTTTCCTTAATCTAGATGTCGCGGACGTATCCATCATCTCCATCTGACCTAGACATTGTTGCGCACACAAATACAAAACTAAACACGTCATTAATACCTTACATATACAATGGACCAGTGCTAGCGTTACAAGCACAGAAAGACTGTAAAATGGACTGGTTATAGGTTCGATCCCCACTCGAGGAAATGAAATATTTCACTCAACTTCGTGTTCCCTCAAGAATCCGGCGAAAAGTGCCTAACCTACTATTTGGGATTTGGTAAGCGATAGAGCGTGAAACAAAAAACACATAAGGCCATTCATTATTTTAGTTGGTTGGTGATGACTAAGGAAACAAAATATATTGAAGTTACAAAAAATAACTGTGGCAATTGCACCAGGCTGTTGTCAAAGTTATAACTTTCTTTTGACCTATTTTATGAATTTATATGAACAAGAGACTTTCATCGTCTTGTTAATCCAAGGAAAAGTAATAAAGAAACACTCCAATATTCTTATTGTTTTTTGTAAATAGATTGCGTGTTAGATGACGAAACATTACAAAGCATTTTTTTTCCCAACTTTACCATGTGGTTTTTGGACCAACAGCCGTTTTTCGATTACGCCATTTGTGGGTGACTAAGTTCATATAAACATATTACACGTTTAGGAAAACGTATGCTTTTTAAGAAGATTTTTGACAAGATTGGAGTCCAGAAACTAATAAAGTCAGTGGTAACGTTTATGGTTATCTAATATTAAAATATTGAGGCCAGTCGTGGCGCAAGGGCACAAAGTGCCACTGTAAAATCGACTGGTTTTAGGTTCTATCCCCGCTCGAGGAGATAAAATATTTACTTTTATTTATATTTTCATTTCTTCGCTCTGCTGTCAAAAGCAAAGCGCGGCGTTGAGTTCCGCCACTCAACACGCAATGCTTCCAGAACTCCGCGGAAAGTGGGGATCGTGAAGCTGATTTATTTTTTTAATTTAAATTATACTAAAATTTTAATTGACGATGCCTACATCACACAATTATATTTTTTTAATACATTATATTAGGCGATTTTACTTTTACGGCTTCAATGTACCTACCTATTCGTGTAAATGTGACAACAAAAAATTACTCAGCAAGTGACAAAACTTGAGGCAGATAAAATAATGTTAGGTTTCTTTGCAAAAAGCTCTCGAGTGCTAAACTGTCTGTCTGGGTCTAAAAATATATATACTCACTTAAAAAAATAATAAGTATAATTTAAATATTCTAAATTCATACTTACCGATAATAATATACCTATACCGAACAATTATTCATAGTCGTAACTTTTACAAAAAAACTATTTTTTACTAAAAAATTAAGTTAAAGAAATATTTAGATACCCTTATTTATATCTTAGAATTATTATAACAAAAAAAATTAAATCGGCATAACGTTTACGACGGGCACCGATAAATCCTATAATATATAATATGACTTACATTCCTACCAGTTTTTACAGGTAAATAAACGTGCGCGTGGCACATTGCAATGTTTCAAGAAATTCGTTCACGCTACCTACGGCTTCGGCGTGCATCGACCCCGTAATTAAGGGCGCCAAGTGGGTTCAAGGTAGATCAAATAACATATAATATAATAATTCTGGAAACCAATAACTAATTACTGTATAATATAATAAAATCAAAGCTACAAGGGAAAATGCGTGTTCTATTGAAACAAAATAATATTGTAAATAAAATCATTTAATATAAACATTTACATGAAATATAATAAAAAATAATAAAGTACGTAAAAAAAAGAACCAGCAATAAGTTACTGGTTCTGTTTGTTTATTATTTTTGCTCTTAATTTAAATAACAACTAAGTATGTAACTGTAGGGTTTTTCTGTCAGTAAAATCGTATTAAGAAGGTTAAAAGAAAATAAGGAAAATATGATAATTAATCGAAACAGGTCAAACCAGCGCACGAATGTATGTGATTTGGGAACTAAATTCCTAATATTGAAATAAATAAGAAGTTAAGATTCCTAAGAACATACAACACATTATTGAATAAGCTACTACTACCCTTAAGAAGTTTAGAAGAAAAGAAAAACAAATATAAAAAAATACTAACGTTGTATCAATATTTAATTATATATTAGCTATATGAATATTGTAAATTGAGGACGTTCACATTAAGTAATTGGGTTCGACTGTACTTACATACATGTTACCGGTCGACATGATTGCTTCTAATTGTCCCTAATGCAGTTCTTTGTTACTTAATCTTTACTGCTTCATTATAAAGGCATCCCTGGGGCGTAAAATGGTTACCTCACGAAATTTAATATATAGTACTATATATGATATTATATAATATTTTAAATAGTTTTTTTTTAATCTGAAGTTATTTTTTAAAGAATTTTTAATGATATTTCTATAATATATATATATATATATATATATATATATATATATATATATATATATATACACATTTTCATTATTACTGCTGTATGGACGTGAGTTTCATTAAAAACATTTTTTTATATCTCAAATCAAAACTAATTTAAATATTGAAAGTTATTTTAATTATACTCAATGACCCTAGCTGCATATATAATATTTATATAATGTGTATTATACAATTGTTATATTGAATTATTTGAGTTATATAATAATAATAAGTATATGTGAATGTGTGTGTTTATATTTTAAAATGTATTCTTTTTAATATTTTTAAAGTGTTAATCCACACTTAGGAAAGGAAAATACTTACTTACAAAACGTATAAAACAAATAATGTAGCAGGACTCGAACCCGCGCCTCCTGGAAACCTACTAGAAGGACCTGAGTTTTCTAAATAAGTAAACATATTTTTTTTCAGTAAGATTTTTCCCCTAAAAGTATATATTGTATAAATATATTTTCGCAATCAAATTCATACTAATCCAAATGCTATGAGTGACATTCGTCAGAATAGAGAATTATTCACGACGCGATACAGTGGTGTTTTCTAGATGTCGGCCGTCCTCCGCTATTAGAGTAATGGACGGACCCAATAATTGACACACGACAGCCGACGACTACGGCGAGTGTTGAAGTGTAACAGATACTAAATCAGCGGTTATGAAACAATGGAATCTAAAACTTGCCTTTATTTAGTATTAATATTTGTATATAATATTATTATATTTTTAAAATAAGGTAGTTTTGTCAATTTTCATTACATGTGATATTTAAACATAAAGGAAGGAAAAGAGAGTTAGAAAGGCAAGTGTAACATGAAAATAATGATTCTTGATAATTACGTAATCTACACTTGCGACCAATGCTTGAAAAAATGCGAAATTATAATATACTACTACAAACTAAAAGAACCAAGTTATACTTAAATAAATATTGAAAGTAAAACTACCTACTTCATCAAGACTGTATTTTCTAAAAAAAAAAAGACTATAAAAGTCAAAATATAACCTCATGTACTTATACAAAAAAATACGAATACCCTCAAAATTGCAAATCCCCAAAGTTTCACAAAGGGTTTCCCATCTCTGCCTCCACAACGTGCACGGGCGGGTCACGTGCGACCGGAGCACACTTCATCACACACACACAATGCACAATAATCGGACAACAATTTACTCGTCGACATTCAAGGCGATGCAGCTATAGCGCTGTCACCGCGGACTGAAGTGCGTAGAATATAGAATATTCATAGCTGAATGTTACGTTTATTGTCCCTTTGGATATTTTATTACGTATATATATGTGGTTGTGAAATGATATTGACCTTTTCATAAATTTATGTTTTATTTTTATATAAAATTTCAAGTTTTAGTGGATGCTAAGCTAAAAGTATTCCGATCATTCAAAATTTTCGTCACACGATAAAGTTCAACGCACATTACTATAAAACCTCAGATCTTAAATAAAAATCTCTTCTATCCCCTACCTATTGTTTGTATCAGAGGTTTTACTTTTGACTAAGAACTGTATGATTAATTTAGCATTTCCTTCAATAATAGTTATAAACGAATAATTGACAATAATTATATCGATTTATATTTATTTTTCATTACTATGTTAATATAAATGAATAATTAACTTGTATATATGCAACATACCGCACTCTAATGTACGTGAGATATAATGTTAACAAACATATTACAAAGGCTATTTTTATATTATGAATTACAAATTTAATGCAAGAACAAGCTCATATAACGACGTGAATAGTCGTATGTCTTCAACAAAGCTTTCAAATTCAAAACGTGGGCAATATTTGTTAAAATATAACGACGTCGCCATTGAGAACAGTCTTGAAAACGCCCTTGTAGCTTACGAGGATGAGCTCGCCAATTTATAGTTTTGTTTATTTCATACATACGTACATTACATTTAACTAAAAGTCACTTTAGCTTAAACGAAATCTTTAAAAGAAATCTTAAATTACATTGAACTGATTTATTAAATAGGTACTTGCATTCACTCGTGTTACAACCCCTAATTTTGTAGTAATGACATTTGTATATTCTATTAATATATGCCTAATATGTAGTAGAATATCAGAGAGAGAAAAAAAACTTGAAAAAAAAATTGCATATCTTTGGTTTTTATTTAAAAAAAGAAATAGCATTGATAGAAATTATTTAAATAAAAACTTATTTAAGGCAATTGTTACTATTATACTAACTTTAACAACAAATATTATATTTCATTAGGTTTATTATAAAAGTTTCTCTGTATATTTGCTTATTCTACTGTTTCAAAAACATTAAAGTATTTAAAATATCAATAACCTTAAAAAATCTTTTTTCATTAAAATTTCTATCGATGTGGGTAACCGGAGTGTCTTAACACTAAGTTCCCTCTGCCTACCCTGCTGTGTGCGGGATACAGCGTGAAACTTTAGATTTACAAAGAGTTAAAAGTTTTAAAATAGGGACCAGTATCCGTCAATAATCTTGCATTTACGTCGTGGTCAGAATATTTAAATTCTCAAAATAAAAATGTACATCGAAAATATTGTATTCTAATCAGAGTTGAGGCAAGCGTCATACAACGACTTAAGCTTATTATGGTAAATGGTAGTCGTTGACCGTATAATTTTATTTTGTTTATCCTACGAACTGATGGAGAGGCTAATCATGGCGCAGGGTCACAAAGTGTGACTGCAAACTCAACTGGTTGTGGGTTCGATCCCCACTCGAAGAAAAAAATATTTATTTACATTTCTATTTTTATTTCTAAGTAAGTTATTTAGTTTAAAAGAATGAATGAATAAATATATGTAAACTGTTTCATCAATATTTCTGAGTCTGTAATCGTTTTCACAATATATTTTTTCTTTTTTTTTTCAAAATAATAAAATGAAAAAAAAATTGTGACTGCACTAACGACAACTCTAATAATTATAATCTTTTCCTTAAATGGCCAGGATACAAACCGAGATACTTTAAGTTGAGTCATCTCGACCTGAACGTTCTAAGTTGATTATTTGCGCAGTTGCAAAAACTGAACCAACTAAAGTAATGTATAACAGTAAAATGATGATATTATCATAATAAAGTATTTATATATGTTTTTCTTTAATGTTTTTTCAATTTCAAGCTGAATCCCGCACATATAGCAGGATAGGCAGAAGGAACCTGGAAATGTTATTAACATAAAATTCCCAGGTTCACTCAGTTCCCATTGAATCACTTCCGTTCCCTACTTTCCGCCGAATTCTGGAGACAGCTTGGTTGAATGGTGGAACTCAAATCAATTATTAAATATTTAATTTCTTAAAGTGGGAATGGAACCCGCAACCAGTAGCTTTAACAGTCACGAGCGCCACGACTTTACTTATATCATAGTCAATTAAATACTTCTATTAAAGGTATATCATTTTATTTGTATTATTCCACTTGTATTATTAACGGACGAGCGTTTTATTTCTTTAACTGGTAAGTCTACCGGCAACCTATTTGTGAGACCTTGTGTTCTGTGTACGTTACCCGTCCGTCTGTCGTTTACACTCATCTTACGCACGACTAAAGTAAACGTTGCTTTACTCATTTAATTTCTAGTACTGATCATACTATTTATTAATAACATCATAGATACTCTTAAAGAAAATTGCATAGTAATAAATTTATATATGTATACACAAACGCTGCTTGAGTTACATTTTGATTTTGTAGTATATATACGATTTTTTGTTGTTTGCACGCTGTATCCTGCACACAGCAGGATAGGCAGAGGGAACCCAGTGTTAAGACACTTTCCACGTTTCCAGTTCCCCATTGCGTGTTGAGTGGCGGTACTACACTCATTTGCTTATGAATATATTTGTATACAATTAATATAAATATTACAAATATACTATTTATGAAGAAAGACGTCACTGAAACATTAATAGTCTATTGTTTTTCTTATTACTTGACTATAAACTTCAAGTTGAGCTAAAACCACGTATACAAGGCCAAGGTCATCAGACACTCGGTAAGCTTGAAAGGCTACCATTTCGTACCATGAATGCAGAAGTCTTGAAAATGTGAAACAACTTTGTTTTTCTTCATACATTTCTTTTGTGTACCCATCAAGAAGTCTGTTGAATTCTAGTTTTTTTTACAAAATTACGACATTATACATAGAAGGAAAGAGAGAAAGTAAGGCAACAGCTAAAAAACCTGACAAGTACGAGTCGGGATCGCCCATCGAGGGTTCCGTATCACCATATCATCTGACACCTCACTTGGGCTAGCGGCTTTATACCAAATTTTTCCTCCTTTTTAAGGCTATTATTTTTTGGATTTAACCACAAATGTATAATTTTTCCTGAACTAGTACTAGATTCTAGATACCAAATTCCAAGATTTTAGGTTAACCGGAAGCACCCTATTAACTTTGATTCCCTTTATATTGTCTAAATACTCGTTTTATGCTATATAAACGCCCATATTTATATAGCATGGGGCCGTAGATCTAGGTATATATAGTCTGAATTTCAACTCAATATCTCCAAGCGCTCCTGAGATAAACAGAAGGACAACAAAGAATTTCTTTTTTCCTTAAAAAATACGGAACCTTAAAAATCATTATATCATTTAAGATTTACTTTAATTACCTTTGATAACCCGAGTAAATTTTCAATTATACGAAAATATACAAAGAAACAGTTAAGCGCGTTATCTATTTGTCGAGGCTACAGAATGTTATCTTATCAGTGGTAAAATGAAATATTACCATATCCTATATTTATGTCTTTCTATTGTTTTAATCTATTATTATATAAAGAATATACGTACATATACGTATATAGCAAAGAAATGTAACAAAGAGAATCTCATTATAAACAATTTTTAACCGACTTCAAAAAGACGGACGTTATCAATTTGACTGTATTTTTTTATGTTTGTTACTTCAAAACTTTTGATTGGGTGAACCGATTTTGATGATTCTTTTTTTTGTTTGTTGTTGTTTTTGTTATTTGAATACACTCCAAGTTAGTTAGTACAGTTGAGTGAAAATTTGAAAGTTAGGTTCTGATTATGGCATCCGGGATATTTTTACATATTATGCAGAATAATAAAGTGAATTAGATAACTTTGTAAATTGTGTGGTATATCAAATATATAAACTTATTCTTGTTATAGTATAATAAGTAAGATATAGGTTGTTGTGATTAGCATTATCAGCATTATCACCTAAGATAGAGTATATTGATTATTGTAATCAGAAACAATTATACATGTTTACATTTAATATAATCATTTAGTTGTTTACAACGTGGCAGTAACTAAATAGTTTAATAGCCACATGCTAGGCAAAAGAGAATTAAAAGTATAATGTTAAGTTCTGATTATTTAAGTGGTTAAAGAAACTTTATACATATAAAATCTTTTTAGAAAAATAAAAAAAAATGTAACGTGTAACGCTAGTGCTACCGAAACTATTCAATTCTCCAATTATTAAGCAAACTAAATAAATAATGTACAGAGATCATAACAACCTGAGGCCAACTCAACTAACAAATGTACGATACAATATATAAAATTATAGACATAATAAAAATTATATTAAAACAATTCTTATTCACATTTAACTATAATAATAATGCATTCTAAAAGTAAATGTAAGATAAAACGAAGAAATACAATAACAAAGTTCCACACGCAAATCATACTATTAACCTCACCCACACCCCCCTTTAGAATATAAAACAACCGGTTTATGTCGGATTATATTATATTTGCTACGTAGATAAGGGTGAAATGGGCTGTATGTATGCATGTGTAATATAAAAGTTTAACAAACCTCGTGACATTGCCGCCACCACCAGTTATAGAGGACAAATATTTGCGTCGAACTTACTATGTATATGTATTACTTAAATAATCCGTGATTACGAAAACAAAAACTACAATATTGTACTGTTAAAGACGTTACAACAATATTGTACTGTTGTCTGTAACGCACTAGTAAATTGTCTAAATGATTAAGTTGGAATAGTAATCAATGTATTAATCATTCAGATCAGCTTCAAGCTGTATCCTGCACACAGAAGGGTAGGCAGAGGAAACCTAGTGTTAAGATACTCCATTTCCCACTTTCCGCCGAATTCTGGAGGCATTGCGTGTTGAGTGGTGGAACTCAGCGCCTCGCCTTTGCCCCAACACCAGTGCGAAAACATTAAAATATAAATTTTAAAAAATATTTTATTTCCTCGTGTAGGGATCGAACCTACAACTAGTACTTTTTATTTTTTAAACTCATAGTGATTGCCCACAAAAGATATCGATTTGTTCAAGGTTGATTAAAAATAATCGATTAGAGTGATTCATTATAATTCGATATCGTGTTTCGAATTTATTATAATAGAAACATAAAGCAAAGTGGGCAGCAGTGGACGACCAATTAAAATATAATTATTATTAGAACAGCTCTACGTAATCAGACAATCAATGTCTGACAGTCGTATTTTTATGCAAATGCTTAGGACATATATTAACAGGATAAGATTTTTAGTTATTTTGTCTCGTTCACGATGATAAAGGCAGGATATTCGCATCTTGAGATAACTTAATATATGTATTAAAGTTCAAACTATTAAAAGTAGCGACGTCATTGACAGACGACGAGGATCTAGAACGTCTTGTTTTTTTAGCTTCACCCTGTATCCCGCACATAGCAGGGTAAACAAAACAAACCTGGTAGTTTAATATTATGACACTCTATTCCCTTTGAACCTTGTTAACAAAGTAAATGAAAATATTATATATTTCATTACCTCGAGGGGGAATCGAATTAGTTATCTATACTTATAATAAATCTGTAGAAAAGTCGTTTCTGTACATTGAAAATAT
>DWAP01002453.1:0-13498 GCA_018230625.1 Heliconius eleuchia | reverse complement strand
TTCAGTCAAAATTACTAAATGTACAGACAAAATATTTTTACTGTCTTATTTTATAAAATAGAGATAGAGATTATAAGATTAAAAATACATGTACGTTTTTATTTCATTACAGGTTTAGGCTAGTCTTGAAGTCTTAATTCTTCGAAAAATCTTTTTGTCACGATTCCAAAAACGCGCCAAAACAAGCCAAGATGTGTCCGGAAACGAAGAGATAAGAAGTATAAGAAGGACAAAAGTCCCACAATGTTTTCATTTGAAGGCTGCGGTTGCGTCAGTTTTAGAGGAAGTCGACGGACGCGGTCTTTAGGAGATGACTCTTCTTCATGTCGTAGTTCAGAAATAGAACAAGAAGTACCAAAGAAGATAGGGAAACGAGTTCTTAACGGAGAATGCACAATGAAAGCGCTTGCACCATTCCTGAAGTTTTGGAAGAGAGATGATGTTAGCATGACGAAAGCTGAAAGAAGTGAGTAGAGAAATACTATTTTTGAAATTATTTATTATTGAAATTTCATCCATTATTAAAATAACAGATACACAGGGAGTAAATGTCGATGAGTACGTTCACTGTAGGTCTATTTTCGTGAAATTTTAGTTGGTGGGGTTGAGGTCTTTTCGGCCTCATATTTCACACATTACAGTAACAACCCGCACCCGTATAAAGTTTATACGAGGAGACCGTCGACCTCAAGCCGCATTGAAAGTTTTAACAAGGATAGATATATCGATACCATTTCAATAAAACACTATTCAGGCCTAAATTGTGACGCTATATGCAAAGTTACAATTTATGTTAACAATATAAATTGGATTTGCCTAATTCGTAATATAAATAAACATTAGGGGATTTCAAAATACAGAATATACATTTAATGTACAGGCTTATACGTTTTATATAATAATATTTAAGCAGGACTAAGTTTTGAATTTCATTATTATATCTATTTGATATATTAATATTTTCATAGAGCTTCGTGTTATAATTTGTTCATATTTTGTAATGCTTCCTAATATTCAGAGATTATTATATGTCTTTGCTGCAAAATAAACGTGATGATATACCAAAATCTTTTTATGATACTATGAAAATAAAAATACCTATAAAAACATGGTGATGGCTTCACTTTTACTAATACTTATATCTAAATATTGATTATTCAGTTAGTCCAGCTTAAAAATGAGGTCAGTGTATAATTGTATAGTCGACGAACTAAGAGATCCGCACTCAGTATAAAATTGAGTTAATTCTGTTTCAAAGGCAAATTTACGTTAAATATTGGACGTACTCATTCAATTTAAATATTGTACGTAAGTGATGTTCTTTTTGAATTTGATGCAAATTCTTGCACAAACTATATGTAGTTACTGCGGTTGAGATTTCAGATAGAAAGAATTTTAACTAATTAAAGAGAGTTTGTTCCTTTAGAAATTGTAAGTTTTATAAAATATATTAATAAATTTATAACCTATATATAATTTAATATATTATATATATAATAAATAATATTGATTGCAATTGTATTATCAATATATCACTTTAAAGGGTCAATATAAAGAAAAAATCATGCCATCCGTCCTTAATTTTCGTAATAGTAACGTAGTCAGCAGGTCGCCTAATCAAGGAATTTATAGAACCAAAATTATATTTAACCTATGTATTATATTTTCTAATCTAAATGTACCAAATTTTTTAATATTCCTATGCAAAAAAATAAAGAATTTGTTATTTATCTGTCACAGCAATGAAAGCCGCGATACTCATACAACAATGGTATCGGCGGTACTTGGCGCGCATGGAGGTGCGCAGGCGCTACACTTGGACTATCTTTCAGAGCATCGAGTACGCTGGCGAGCAGGATCAAGTTAAGGTGAGTTATAATCTAGTAAGTTAACCTTCTATCAAGTACACTATTACCTATATTGTTGACGTTTTCGTATAATATAAATATATAGTTTATAATATATCTAGTCCATAATAATTATATGAAAGAAATCAATGTAGTTCAAGTTGGATTTACATGACTTAATACATAATGATCGTGGATTTGATTCGGCCATAAATTTATATTAAACAACACTTACACCGATGGGTTCCGCATTCTATTACAAAGACTTTAAAATTGCTTTAAAATGAGGGACAGCCTGGCTTAATATTAGATTTTCATTGACATATCTACATGAATATAAGTAAATTATAAAAAACAAAAACCCCAACTGCATAAAATTAATAAGAAAAAAAGACAAGCCCAACAGTTCATTAGGATTAACAGTCACTAAGTATAATAGAGTCATAAAGTCGCCATGTTTTTAACGTCACCTATCTAAGACCACTGGTTTTTTAAAACAAATCTACCAATACTCTAACAATGAAAATCCGTCTAGCGGTTCTGGAGATATGAAGTGATAAAGAATATTATATATATGTATATCTAAATACAAGATATGCGAAAAACCTAACCCTACCTTTGTTCAATTAAAATATGTTAAAAGGGTTAACTACTATTCACTTATTGACTTATGTTTAATGTTATATCTAGGTCTTTATATACGCACGTAAAACTGTATTTCTCCACGTAACTCTGGAATCGTGGAATTCTATAAATGAATGCGATCTCGTTAGGTTATATTCAATGTCACTTCTTAATACGATCTCAATATTAAGTGGAATTAAAATCTCAGCAGTTACTATTGAATATGCAACTATTGCGTTCAAATATTTCTCAATTGCTATTTACTTTTTGAATTTTCTTTTTAATATAATTCGTAAAAGAATTATATTTTTGTCATACAACGTACCGACATATAATTAACCATTTGTGCAGCGCACTCATTTAAAGCAATTTAATGGCGTTCCTCATATTATTATTATTTTCTTATTTAAGGCTTACTAAGACTTACACCGCAATTTTATATAGTGTATAGCGCTTCTGCAGAATGGGGCTTTCATACAAAACAATAAGAAAGTAAATCGGACCAGTGAATCCAGAGATCTTAAGGTTTAAACAAACAAACTCGTCCGCTTTATTATATAAGTAAAGATAGATAGTAAAGAAAGCATAAGTTTATAAACACGTTTGTTACTTACGTATATGTAGGTTAAAAATATTACTTCTATTTTTATATAAAGATATATATGGTTGCGTGACTTTCGATCGTTACAGGGTTGAACCACAGGATGAACATTATTTCTTTAGCTGTAAATATATCCTCCTGCTCACCTCTCCTACTGTCTGTTTACGTACGTGAGGGGAAAATAAATGATTTTTTTATTCTTAATATATTATATTGCCATGTTTTACAATAGGTATATTAACTTTTTTTTAGCTTTATCCTGCACACAGCAAGGTAGGCTGTACCCGATTTCTGCCAAATTCTGGAGATATTAAGTGTTGAGTGTCGTAGCTCAACGCCACGCTTTGCATCGACACTAGAGCGAAGAAATGATAATATTTAATATTCTCCAAATCTCCAGTATATTATCTAAAAAAATCAAATCAGTTTCACGATGTATCACGCACACAGCATGGTAGGCAAAGGGAACCTGGTGTTAAGACACTCTGTACCCCAATTTCCGCCGAATATCGGAAGTATTGCGTGTTGATCGGCGGAACTCCACGCCGCGGTTTTTGCCTCGACTCCAGAGCGAAAAAATGAAAATATATATTTCAGTAAATATTTTATTTCCTCGAGCGGGGATCGAACCCACAACCAGTCGATTTTACATTCACTCCTTGTGCCCCTGCGCCACGACTCGCCTCGACTATTAAGATAATTATTGATAGTAAGGAGTATTCTTCAACCTTCAAAATAGATTGTGGTGACAGTTATCTGAAAGGGAATATGAATTCATCATTTACGGTTAACATTTAAGATTTTTATAAATGTACATAAATTTGCCTTTGTCATACAAACAAGATTATATTACGTAAAAAGTTGTTCTTCATTTTGATAAATAAAGAATTATTTAGTTATTTAGTTTCTAATTTAAATCAAATATCGTCAGTAGGTCGATAAGACCTCAAAAAAACACATATGGTGTATCGTCAAAAATCTTTCGGTCGTCAAGTTCTAGATGCGCACTTGATATACTTACCTAAAAATAATCTTGCATTAAATAATACGAAACGTATATTTTACATTTACTTTGTATAAATGCTTGGAAATTTTATCATGTTACGAATGGATGCTAACTTTAATGCATGCATTCAATGTTTTAAGCCACACCCTTTGTGAGTTCACGCTGCTGTAATGTTTTAGTTCGTAGTAATAAAAATGTTATACATTTAATGTGTACCATTAAAAGTATAAAAAGAGTATGTTAATTTTTATATTTAACTAGAGCTGCTTAAAATTACACGTGTACACATTTTTACGTATTTCTCATTTGTTTTCGTTGGGCAGAAATAAATAAAATATGTATATGTATGAGTCATTTCATTCTTCGTTTTTGGCTTGTTTTAGTTTAGATTTAATATAAAAAAACTAAATTTATAATGAGGTCATTATGAAGCAGCTGGATAGCCTCTAATTGTAAATACGGTAGTCCAGGAAATTATTATTTTAATCTCTACGCTCTTGGCGTCGAGTTTCGCCACACAACAGGCAATAACTCGAATTGGGGCGGAAAGCTCAAAATGGACTGTCATGATACTAGGTTCTATGTACCTACTCTGCTAAAAAAAGATATTTTTTTTTAATATACTACTTCGATCCCTCAAGAGCAACTACATCTAGTTGAATGATATTGGCAAGATAATATAATTTACTACCTCAGCCAATGCCATAAGTCTCCATTTTTTTTTCTCTGAGTTTAGGGTTCCGTATCTCAAAAGAAAAAAAACGGAACCCTTACAGGATCACTTTGTTGTCCGTCTGTTCGTCTGTCAAGAGCATTTATCTCGGGATCACGTGGAGTGGTGTTGAAATTGTTATTAAATACTCAGACTACTGTCCCTTGATGCACAAAAAAATTAAATAATAAGCTAATCAAATCAAAAGATACGATAAATTTATGCATCGTTTTTGTAGCATTTTTTGTAAGAAATTCGCTGAGTAATCAAAAATTATCGTCCCGTGAGCTTACAGTTACGAAATTTGCTACGAACTGAGAACTTACAATATATTCCGAAATGTGAAAATTTATGGATATTTCATTAAAACAAATAAATTACACAGTTATATTTGCAGTTCATTTCATACAGAATGAGTGCATACACCCTCAAACTTAAATGTATAACCTGAAATTGTTACAGAACCCTCAATGAACGAGTACGACTCGCACTCGGCTGATTTTTTAAAATATAACAGTGTAACTTATGCATTTCTATTTCTATTTGCATGTTAAATTGAGTTAACGACATGAATTCTGTTAACCAACAACGCTCATGTACCTAACAAGAATTAAAAGGTTCGTATACTTATATTGTTTCAATTAAAAACCAATTGATAATGTGCTCATTATACACTAGACAGTTTATTTGATTATTATATGAAGTGATCTTATTAATATTAGTCTAACATATTATATATGAAACCCGAACCACGAATCAAAGAAAGTTCTCTATAAATCAATAAAAATGGTCAGAATAAATATTGAAAGACGTGCCGTTTCATGCCCCGTGTGTTTGTTTGAGGTACTCGTAGCACTCGCACGCGATATGAAAACGAACTTAATAAAGAAGTAGGTAGTAGTGAAGTAGTGCTAGGAGCCACTATTTATTTTTAAATTTTATTCTGAGAACTAAATTTTTGTGTCGTGCATGTAATGTACTAGCTTTTGTTTAGTTAGTTAGTTTGTTAGTGTATATGAAATCTTGCAAGCACCATTTGCCCCAGTTCTCAGTGTCCGATTGAGCCGAAACTTTTATTACGATTTTAGTTTTATTAGCAAAATACAACACACATACACACCATCCATCCTCCAGAAATGAGAAAATTCAGAAAAAGTTAATAATAAAACAAAATACTTATTTAAAAACTTTTAATAACCAGCTTTTATTGAAAAGATAAACTGCATTACAATGAAAATAATAATTGCAAAAGCTTGCAAGCTTGTAGCGTATTATATAAGAAACAGAGAATTAAAACTAAATACATTTCTTGCACCATACAATCTTTTCCAATTATTATTTTAATTTCAGTACAATTGGCCTACTAATTAAAAGATTCTTTGTATATGTTTTTTAAATAAATATTTATTTTTAATAATTTAATACAATTTTATTTATCTTATATATCCTATTTAAACGAAGTTACGAGTATAAATAAGCCCAAGCGTTCTAACCTTTAATCAGAAAGGGGTTTACTTATGCTATAAATCAGATACTGAGGGCAGTAAGCTTTCGATTTGAGATATTTTGTAGGCTTTAGCGAACGGACGTAGATAAATTTATAAAGGACTGACTGAGGATTAATTATAATATAAATTTATTGCTTAAAATTTATTTAATATTTAAAACTTTACACGGTTCACGGCGTTTGCATGTAGCAGAATAGGCAGAGGCTGCTTAGTGTTAAGACACTCCACTCCCTACTTTCCGCTGATTTCTGGTATTGTATATTGAGTGGTGGTACTCAACGCCGCTCTTTGTCTTGACACCATACATTAAATATTCCAATTCCTCGAGTGAGTATCGAAACCACAGCCTGTCATGTTTACTCCTGCTCTACGACTGGCCTTTTACTACTAAATTCGTGAATATAATATCTAATAACAAGTCTACTAGCTCTACAACTCTATAGTGCTCTGTAATGAACACCGTTGATCCCGTTACAGGTGGCAATTATAATTTCGTATTCAAATATATATACAATATACATATATATAAATTGAGTTACGACTAGACAATAGGAATATATTATAATGAAGATTGAAGTTAAGCTAGAGAATTTATATGTAAAGTCAGGTGGTTGGTTATGGAACAAAGATGTATACGGCGCCAGTGGGGATACCGGAGTGCTGTTAAGGCTTAAACAAAGGGAGGGTCGGTAGATTTTAATTGATAAATTCTATTACAGTTCTCATTTCTATTACAGTTTCAGTTTGCATTTACAGTCACACACTGCTCATGCTGTGCCACGGCTGGTCTCCCATAATTTTGTATAGAAGTTTTATAAAAGTTTTGCGTGTCAAAGTGTTTAATTTAAATCAAATAAATATATACTCTCCTATAAAGATACGTTTATAAGCACCGGCTTATTTTACGCAATGATTACGGTTTCACTTTCTAAAGAGATATTATTAACGCAAAGAGGAACATTTTGATCCGTTTATTTAAAGCAAAGTGTGGCCTTGAGTTTCGTCACCACCTCTGCAAACCTTTTTCATTTCCTAAAAACGAAGATTGAATAATCTCACCTTCAACTCTATGAAACTACGAGTACCTAGTTGCGGCGCTTGGTCTATATAAATATAATTTATAACTGTATTACTTTCGGTTTTTAACAAAAATAATTATTATTTTAAAAACAATACCTATACCTTATTGAAAAGTAAAAATTCAGTTAATTCAATAAAACATTTATAGCAATATTGTCAAACAACATTCTTTAAATTGATTAAAAACCGATTAAAATAAAACCAAACTAAATGTTAAGGGAAACTTGCCAAAATACAATAGTGAAAACTACAATTCTTTAGATCGAGCCATTTTTCAGATTAGCTTGAACAAACGCATAGACGAACGGACAAAAAAATTAAAATTAATTGTTTTTGTTTCTATTACACTATTACATGCTACCATAACATTTTTTCTTATATATCTTGCATGTACAGATCGTCCGTTCATTCGTTACGATTTTATTATATGTAGGTATAGATAAAGATATGTCTGAAGACATAAATATTTTGAAAAGAAAAACATATACATATATATATTCTACAAAGTTAACGATATTAACATAATAAGCAAATGGTATAAATTATAGACGAAATGAAACAGTCGCAATTAAATAGAAACAAGAAATTGTTTTTTTAATAATGTCACAGCTGTCTCTACTTCAAATCATTTAGAATTAGTATATAAAGATAACATAAAAATTTATAAATTGATATCATATTTCTAAAGCTGAATGGCAAAAAATCATATAGATTAGCCATACGTCTGTTTGACAGGCGTTGAACGCAAAACTATTAAGATTATACAGCTTAAATAGATACAGCAGATATAAAATAGAAATAAATACAACTTATACTAGATAGACAGATATATTCTATGAATCGTTTTATGACTACGAAATAAATAAAAATATTTTTCAAAACATATTAGTAGCCTAAAAAAATCTGTAGTTCTCAATTAACCTTTTCGATGAAAATTGGTTTGAACTCTTGTTCCTAAACCTAGTTAACAATATTTGAGCTTCGAGCTTTGATGCTACGAGTCAATAATATTTGAGATACCGTACATTTTTAAAAAATTCTAACATCATTTTTCCATCTATACGAACATGAAAAAGAAAGCAAATTTAACGAATAATTATAGTTAATTAAATATATTTATTTTTACCTCTTGCATAAGAAACTTTTTTTTTTTTATAAGAAACTGCAATAGAAAGTCTTCATTCTTCAGAATTCATTGGAGCCTTCATTGGAGGCTATGTGTTAAGTGGCGGAACTCGACAATATAATATTGTATAGCGGAACGTGCTACATGCGGGATACAGCGTGAAGCTGAAGCCGAAACGTATTAAACTTGATCATAAAATGTTTCATGCTCCTTAATTAGTGTCATATGTATATAACCATTTATTTGGTTAGAGCGAAGATAGGATATTATAGAACTATGTTTACTTCTGAAATTTGTATGGTTAAATATCAATATTCTCTATAACAGGAGTTCCCAACCTTTTTCAGCTCGCGGTGCAGTTACAAGTTTGGTATTTTTTGACGGCGCCCTACCCAAGCTAGTTCGCTATTAGAAAAAAAAACAGTCGAAAGAAATAGATACCTACGCCCAAATAGGATCAAAAATTAAAACACCCACAGTATGAAATACAGTTTTATTTATTTAAATGACAAAATAACAATTAAGACATAAGAATAATAAAGTACGACAGTTAATAGTCAATTCAATGTGACGGTTGAGCTTGGTGGTCTCCGCACAGTTTCTCAAAGCGAGAAATAAGACTTGACACTGCTACTCTCATTTCTTTCTCCACATTGATCCGAGAACGCTATTTGTTCTTTATTACAGCTACAGCTGAAAATCCAGCTTCACATAAATATAATGAAAATTCTTAAAGCTTTTGAAGTTAAATTTGGATATTCATATTGAATTGATAACCAAAACTCTACTAAATCGGAACTGTAAAATTTTGTTTTAAGGCTTCTGTCGCAAGAGAGCTCAATAAGACTTTCTTCATCTTGCAATGTGAAGCCTAGTGGAATTTGTGAATGGAAAGGATCTTGAATCCACGAAAATTTTTCGAGGTCATCATCTGCAAAGTACTTCGGAAACCATTCGGTTAGGTTCAATAGGTGTTGAGTGAAAAGGGCCGTAACAAACATTACGATTGCGAGCGCAGGCGGTAGGCTTGTAGGTACTTTTCGGCGAGCCGACGACGCACGGAGTGGCAACGTGTTCGACGCGCGACGTAGTTATCTATCTACCGTCTTAGCTTAAAACCTTATTTATGTTGCAAGCGCTCAGAAAGGCACCGACCGCGAATATTTTGAGATTTCCGCTTTCAGATTTAGGAACCAACTCACGGCGCCCCTTTTTACTTTCTATGGCGCACCAGGGCGCCGCGGCGCACAGGTTGGGAACCCCTGCTCTATAACATTGTAAAGTTGGCTGTACTTCGACTTGTCTCAGTTCAATAAACAAGCTTATCAATAAACTCTCTTTGACAGACTACGTGTTCAACCAGCACTCTCGTACACTTTAGTATATACATAGAAACTTGTAGTTAAATTCAATTATTCAAAAGTTATAGTTAAATTCAATTTACGACACTAAATATATATAAGATGTTCCGGTGCAGGTAACCTGCTAAAGTATGTAGGGAGCTTTATTATATTAAATACCTTAGTAAACCCAAAGCGAGTTATAAATAGATCGAGTGTAGGCTGAAAGTTATACCCATATTCAAAAAGATATTAGAGATTCAAATCCGAGTTTCAGATTAATATTAGTTGTAGAAATGGAATTCTGTACCAATTTCAGACATGGTGTAGTCCAACATTTTTATTTGATATTAAATTGAGTTGGATACTTCCACGTGATTTAGAGATAAATGGTCTTGTAAAAAGGACAAACGGACAAGAAAGTTATCCAATAAGGATTACGCTTTTACTTCTTGAGGTATGAAACCCTAAAAGTAGGTTATGTTTTATAAAGCATTACAAAACTTTTAAAAATATTTTATATGCTATTTTTTAAGTATACATATAACTCCAAAAATCCATCGGTATCTTTAAATTTCAACAGCTTCAGGTTTTGTCCTGAATAGTAGGCTAGGCAGAAGGAACTTCATGTTACGACACTATTCTTCACTTTTCACTCAGTTTTTGAGACAATTGAAGATACTCAAAGCAGCATGTACAATATCATAGGATTTATCCTTCTTTTGAAATCTTTTTTAATAAAGCATATAAAAAATAAAGATCCATTCTTACAGTTGAACCTCTAGAGTTCTTTTTATTTAATTTATTGAAAGTTGTTGTTTATTGAAGCTAAAAAAACAATGTTAAGAATTGTTAAGAATCAAAAGACTTTTTGTTTACTCCAAAGATTAGAGATAGTGGCGCGGGATACAAAAGTATGTATTACAAAAATTTTGAATAGATTTTTTTTGACGCTTATATTGAAATTGGGAAATATGATTAGATGTTGGCCCATCCATCTTATAGCCCAGACTTATCTTCCAGCGACCTTTTGCGTTATTAAAATGTTTAAAAGGGAAATAAGATTTTCTGACGACAGTGACATGAAAATTCCCTATTTTGAAGAGAGATCGTTCTAAGTAATTACCATATATGGTCTATGAGACTTTATTAAAACTCTTTTTAAGTCACCTTTAAACCAAAAAGAAAACTAAACCGAAATTAGTAAATCCGTTTGTGAGCCACGATATCACAAATCTAGATTGAGTGGATCGAGATCCATAGAAGTTTGCTTTGCGTTGGTTGTAAAGAATATTCTAAGAAAATATAATAACTTAATTTATTATTGTCTATAAATATATATTTATAAATATATATAAATATATATTTATTGTCTATACAGAAAAATATAAACATTAAATAAATAATGTATAAATTCAGCATTTAGATAATGTATTAAAAGAATAAAAAATAATTTTATAGGCTGAGACATTTTCAAGCGTTGACCTGGCTGACGCACAAGTGGGCCAGGAGTAAACCAGCCGTATAACTATTAAGCAGTCAACCGGCTACACAATCGAAGATACATATTAGTTCGTAATAGGTTTAAAGTTATTTGTTTGTGATGGTTGATTTTAAAAGGATTTAATGTGGAAACATTATCATTTTTTAAAGAGTATACATTTTTTTTCAAGTTCGCGCTGTATCCTGTATTTAGTACGATAGGCAGAGGCAAGCTAGTGTTAAGATAGTCCGTTCCCCATTTTCAAAATTTTTAATTTTGCGGCGTTGCGTGTTGAGGGGCGAAACTCAACGAGAAGAAATGAATATATTAACATTTGTTAATTCCCCAATTATTTGTTCATTCCCCCTTTAATAATTCCCCATGTTTGAATCGAACTCACAACCATCACGTTTACAGTCATACACTTGTGCTACTGCGCCACAATGGCCCACAACACATATATTTCATATCATGAAATATATAAAAACAATAGAGATGCAATAATAACACAGAGATCAAATAGTAAAACTGTTTAGCTATAATACTAAACAAATAAATTAAACCTTTTAAAACCACTTAGAATTTGATATTATTGTTTTAAAGATTTTTTTAAAAAATAAATAATCATACTCAACCTTTATCTGTTTTAAAGCAGAAGTTATCATTTCATAAAACGTATTCGAACGTTAACATAAACTTCCTTTCCAGTTATATAACTTCTTCAATGCGCTACTGAGCCATATGAGAGAAACGAGTGGTCGGCCATCATCTGAACGGACTTCGAGGACTGCGTCTGTCAGTGAGTGCAAAAACGATGATTTATATTTAGATATAAGCAAAAAATATCGTTTTATATATTTATATAATGTATCTAAGATATAGAATTTATATAAATTTACATTATCGATCTCACTCGAGCCAGATCTACTTAGGTTTTTGAAGTATTTTAAAACATTTTTCATAGTAAAATGTATGTATGTAATTATTTAAAAATCTGTACATATAAAATCGAAAAGATATTTATTAGTTACGAAATCACAAACTATTTAATGTATTGTGAAATTTGGCAAGGAGACCGGATTTAAAAAACCGGATAAAAAATATTAAAAATTTGTATGAAACCGAAGGAAATTTTAAATTCATCAGATATTTTTATAATTTAGATTTAATAACGAAATTTATTTTACAACTACTTTAAGTCTTTACATTGTACAAAAAATAAATATCTGAAAAATCTGATGTAAAACACTAAGAGAGAGACAAAAATATCAGTTACACAATAATATATATAAAAATGTTCCTAGGGTCTTAGATAAAATCGATCATCCGTATCCAGTTATTTTGGTTAAAATATGTAAATCGGTAAAAGATCGGAATAGGATTACTCATATGAAACTGGGATATCAGCTGAAGTAATGTATAATGGCAGCCTTAAAAATATTCGATACAGTTATAAATAGTTTGAGTACATAATATTCGATGCAAAGTGGTAAATGAAACGGGTCTTTCGTAGAGATTTGAACCCGCAATTCCCTAGTACTCCATATAAGTTCATTATTCCGATTAATGCAATATTTTTACAAATATACATAATGTAAAATAAATGTTAAATAAATTATATTTTTGTTATATATTTTTCTCTAAAGAATACCCGGATCAAAATCAGTTGAGTGGCTCTTCGACAGGGGCCTAAAGTAGCTTTAGGTAAAATTTGTGAAGCTATATAAATCAGCTTCACGCTGAACATGATTTTTAGAAAACAAAGGAATTTTAAGTGTAACTTTAATTTTTTTAGTCAATTAATAGATTTTTTTTCCGATGTTTTTTATTAAAAATAGTGCATAACGTTTGTTCAATATAATGAAATATTTTGTGTTTTTGGCTAACGAGTAATCGTAAGTAGTAAGTAAATATAACTTAATTATTTTAATTTATTTTATTTATAGTGTTTTTTTTTTGTATGACAAAGAATATGAAAAGTGATACGTAGGCATCAATTGTGTATAATATTATATAGGTATAATAAATATAATTGTTAAGAATATAATAACTTAAACAAAATAAAAACCGAGAGCCGAATAGAGGCCAATCGTGGCGCAACGGCACGAAGTGTGACTAAAACCGACTGGTTTTGGGTTCGATCCCCACTCGAGGAGATGAAATATTTACTT
>DWAP01002452.1:0-13500 GCA_018230625.1 Heliconius eleuchia | reverse complement strand
GATTTTCTAAAAGTTGAACGTATCCAATTGTATACAGTATCAAGAATAGGGTTAATAAAAAAACTAAACAAAAATTACTCAATAAAATTTTAACAATCGTTTCAATTCTTAATTTTATAATTTTGTTGACTTCAAGGCAGCGTTCCTTGCATTTAGAAATAGACGCATCACACATTTCAAGGAATAAATTTAGTTGTTACTCTAATCGGCACTTTGGGAGGGTTAGGTTTAAGTAGTATGGATATTTATAAATATAAGTACATAAAAATGTTATAAATTACTAAACGAAACCTACTTTTGTTTTTTTATTTATATACTTAGTGACGTTTTCTTAAAAAAGATAAAAAAGGAAAAAAACCTCGTACGCTTGTAATGATTTTGTCATATACACATGGTATAGACAATAATATGATAAGTGACATTAACATTTTTATTTTAAATATTTTTTTCTCTTTAATTTTTTTATAAAATAAGTTTCAATTATGAAGTCTTCGAAGTTTGAGAGTGAGGTGCTGTGGTTTTGCATTTGAGTGTTTTTCGTGGAATCTATTTAATAATTGTCAAGAAATTAATTTAAAGCACTTATGATATTCTGTTTCTTATAAATCTAAAAGGGTTGCATAAGTTCTAAACTTAGGTATTCTATAATAATATTTACTGTGCGACAACGCATTAATTCCATAGTTATTTTTATAAAATACATTCATTTCATCCATCATTCACTCCATTAATTTTAATTTATAAAGTGAGCTTTTTATGTTTTTTTTACCTTTTATCTCACAGTTCTGTGAGTAAAGTATACATTCTTATGATATCTTATTAAACTAACAATAGCTAATTACAGCGCAGAGGCGCCAATTGACGTTTAAGTTAATTAAATCTTTGCAATTAAAAATATAGGTATTTAGTATTCAACTGTTTTTAATTAAGATTTAAATTGACATTTATGTATTTTTTAGATATTTCTATCAATTAAACGCTAATTGTCGTCTATTAGTAAAGCGGATACAAATTGAAACAGCAAAATTGAAAAGCAGCTGGTAGCAGTTATCAAGTTTATAAAATAAATCATTTTTGTGCTTAGATGGCATTAAAATCATTTATGGCTTGGATGGCTACCGCCATCTCTTGGCTTTACATATAAATAAAATGTATTTTAGTGAATATTATACTTACTATTCCGTTAATGTAACCGCCATCTTTTTCACCTCAAAACAACTGCGATAACGTGCTAGCGTGATAGATGGCGCAACGATCATAACACTAAAGAACTATATTTTATAGTCTATTTATAAAATATTTTTACAAAATCTAAATCTTTTAACAGAAATTTATATTTATTAATTACTACAAATTTTTGTCATGTCTCAGCTTCTTTAGCGCAAACTATCTTAGTTTCTTTCCAATTTACTTTTTTTTATAACACAAATAATGTATCACAAGAAAATAAAAAAAATGTTTGCTGCAGTTTTATCAATATTAAAAAAATTGCAATTAACAAAATTTTAAAACCGAAATAAACGTATATTAAATAAATAATTAACATTTAAAAAATGATATTTTTGACTAGCAGCATCGTCAAGTAAACATCAACATGGCAACATTAGTACAAACCTCAAAACAAAAAACCAGCCTAACTGTATTATTGTATTGTCTGTGTACAGCGTAGTGTACTTTACCGAGTTCAGACAAAGTTTGGCCGTGTACGCCCATAACAAAAATAAAATATACAAACAAACAACAATTATGCGAATCTGACGTAACTTTTAGAGATTTTTATTTTTTTATTTTCTTTGTGTTTCATTTAAAAATCCGTTATTTAAAGTAAAATGTCGGTGAGCGCGAGCGCTGAAAACCTATCAACTGATGCCCAGGTGTGTACTTATTGATAAATAGATATAACTCGTATTGTTTATTTTGTATGTTAAATAAAAGTTTAAAAGCACATGGTACTAATTTAATTTGGTTGTCATCCTAACATTATTTGGCCTCATTTGTAATATACAGGACGTGATTATGAGTCACACATAGGAACCCTAATACGGAAGGCGATACTTGTCTGCGCATTTTATTCGCTTGCTGGTGTACCTATAAACTCATTAATGACCTCTTATCAATGTAGTGAATTGGAATAAGTGGGTCATATGATGTTTTAATATCGGTTCACTACTGTTACACTTTGTAAACAAACATGTTAAAACTTTTTAAACTTTTTTTACTCAAGTTTAATAATCAATATCATAATATACCTAGTCGTTTTTTGTTTTTAAGTAAAAAATAAAAGGACTTTGTTATTAAAATTTATTTTATATTAATTTTAATTTTATGTATAATAATTAAAAATATATTTACTAAAGTTTTTAAGCTCTTTGCTATATATACTTTTTAAATATTAAAATCAACTGTTACACACTCCTAACAGCAAATATGTTACTGTATTGCAAAACAAATATCTGATTTCCATATATATTATGTAAAGTTCCTCGCTTTCATTTCTATGCCATTTATATAAAATGAGAGAATTATATCCAATGATTTTAAATAGCTAATTTTATGTACATTAAGAAATAACAAAAATGTTACACTATAAAGTACTACACTATAATATAGGAGATACATTGAAAAATGTTTCATTATCATAATGAGATTTTATGTCACTTATAAAATTTGAGGCCAGTCATGGCGCAGTGGCACAGTGACTGCAAAATCGACTGGTTCTGTGTTCCATTCCCAATTGAGGAGATAAAATATTTACTTGTTTCATTTCCTCGCTTTGGATAAAATATTTACTTGTTTCATTTTCTCGCTTGGTAGAAAGTGGGGAACAGGATGTCTTAACACTAGGTTCACTCAGCCTACCCTGCTATTTGCGGGAAACAGTTGAACAACTAATTTAATTAGATTTTTTATAAGATTCATTAAATTAAATTGAATTAAAAAAAATAAAAATAGTAGCTTGACACAGTATATAGCAGAAAAGGCATAGGAAACAACCACCTCCCACAATATTTTCAAGACATTATATATTGAGCATCAGAACTTAATTCCACATTTACAATATCAAAAGCCTAAAGCCACAAGTAGTAATCAAATCCACAAACAATGTGTTTTCATTCAAGCTCCAACTAAACAACAGCCTACTGAACTTGAGTGTTGTTTATAGTTTTTAATAAAAATTGTGCATCTCTATAAATAAAGCTAAAAAAAAATTTGATAAATAAAAGATCTAATTTCTATGATTTTATAATATATAATAAAAAAAAACTAAATTTATGTTTATTTCATTATCGAATGATTCATCATCAATTTGTAAAACGAACAAGAATATAGATATGTCTTAATTTAAAATTATACTTTCAAACAAGTCTCAATTGAATATTATTGGCAACAATCATATATTTATCAAACTAATAACTTTTCTAATGTATTATGTAATTTGATATTCATACATACATATGAAGATATATTACATACATTCAATTATCATATATTTATACGCGTGAAATGCTAAGCATACCAAAAGAAAATTATTAATTATATGCTTATACTACTAATGTGATCATACAAGAGAATAAAGAATATTTGTAATTAATAATAATATAAAACTAATTTACATTTCGAAGTTCCTGGTTTAGTTTACTTCATTTATATTGATATTATAAAGCAGAAGAATCTGTTTGGTTGAATCCACCTAATCTGAGTGACTATTGACTCAAACTGAATATAAAATATGTGTTATTTTGTTTATTGAGAAAAGCTATATTACATCATGGTATTGTTTTGATGTAACTTAGTGTACCTGCAGTGAAAATTACCTTGAACAATTAGGGTCATCTTTATAAATCACTCTCAACTCTAAGGTTGATCTTGAGAGCAATCACGAGATGCCATATTCATTCATAGATTATAATTTATGAATGAAAACAGTATCTCAAGATGAATTCGAATCTTGAATGTGTCCCCAAAAAGTTAGTTGTTTCCCTTTAATCATGAGAGCAAAGCCGCAGGTAGAATTTAGTTTAATTTATAAGTACTCAATACTCAATTTCCTTATGTGAGAAGTTAAATAACAGTATATGTAGCAATGAAAACTCATAATACTATTGGGTATAATACTTGCATAACTATTTTAAGTGTATACCGCTATTATAATTAGTTAATATTTTGTTTCAGTTAGACACATTTCTAACATAAAATGTGATAGGTAGAGAGTTACTAATGTTAAGACACTATCCTCTACACAGAAATCTTAAGACATTTTTGATTTAAATGATCTGATTTTTACTGAGTTAGGGAAAAAAAAATCTTTGTTTTATAATACACAATATTTATATAAGCGACGCTATTAAAAAAAAAAAAATAAAAAAAAATATATATTAATTATAAAAATTTTGTATTCAAGTTTTCGTACTGTGAAAACATAATTATGTCTCTTTTTAAAGATAAAAGTGCTTTCTGTGATATATCTCTTGGCCTTGACCTCTTGAACTTTATTTGCAGGTTTAAATTAGTACAGCTCTTACCAAGATTAATATGAATGTACAGATATAAGTTCTGAAAGCCATTCACTTTGTATGTCATTTTTAATTATATTACTATAAATACATGAATTCCATAAACTGTAAATGCGATAGAACTAGGTTCTATTCTAACTTGGGGAATGAATTATTGTAGAAAAAAAGTTCTGGTAAAATATGCATTATCTTCAATATTGAATGAAAAGTGGAGAATGGAGTGTTTTAAAAATAGATTCTCTCTGCCTACCCTGCTATATGCAAGATACAGTGTGCAGCTGAATATAAAATGAACTAATTTTAGAATCCAGAAGTGGTTAAGATTAAGATTAGGTAAAAGAATTTATGATAGCCTCTTTTACATTGATTTTAATTTTCAAACAATTATAAATAAAGTAAAGATAAATAAAATAATTAACTTCTTTAATTATTAATCAGCTTCTTAAAATTATACGAACTATATCTTTATTGTGTGTTAAATAGAAAAAAGTATTTAATAAATACCTTTTTAAAACTTAGCCATATATTACACCAGTTTGAGTTGTTTCGAGAAATCCTCTCTTAGTGCTCTCTGACACTCCATCACCTCCCTACATGCCAAATTTCAACTGTCCAAGTCCAGGAATTGTTTGTGCGTTGTCTGTCAGTCACTCTGTAGACTGTAACAAAAGTTTCATACATATAAATGTATTATACGCATAAATCTTTTTTATTTTGAATTATCAGCTTCACGCTGTATTCCGCCGAATTTCCGAGGCATGTTGTGTGGCGGAACTCGGCGCTGCGCATTGTCTCATTACCAGAGCAAGAGAATGAAAATATGAAATATTTCATACCGCCAAGTGGGAATCGAACCCACAACGTCACGTTTTTGCCCCTGCGCTACGACTGCCTCATGTTCATATCTAATACAAATAAATAATGCAATGTAAATATTTTACTAGACCTCAATCCTCGACTTCCAGCAGAATAAGGTATTTCAACAAGTATGTATGAAATATAGTTGTATGTTCGTTCGTAACTAGTTACGTCTATATGGAAGTTATATATACAATTATATATACACAGGTACTTTAGTATAAGCATGCATTCCTGCACAGTAGATGAAGAATGTTGGCCGATAACCTATTATTTAATTATTACTCTCATTTTAAAAGTTTGCACGATCTTATATAGTATTTTACTTCATGTAGCAATAGATACTTACTATTTTATTTTTCGAAATTTTAAAATTATATTTTTTACAATCCATTTTGTTTTCTCTTCCCATTATTTTCTCACTAAACTGACTTTAGAATTCTATTTATTTTTGAGTATTTTTGCTAAATTGTATAAAAAGCTTCTATTCAAATATACTTCCTACAGTGATCATTGATTAGTCAATAATTTTATTAGTTAAATGCTTAATAAGTATTTTATGGAAATTCTCAATACATAATGACTCATAGTATTATCTTAATATGTACGTATGTAATGGCTGTTGTCCATCGCTTTAGTTATTAATTTTTTTTTACGTGATATTATGGGTTAGATCCCACTTAAAAATCTATTTAGATAAAGCCCGGCGTTAAGTTCCGCTACGGAACTTGCTATTTCTATAAACGTGCGGAAATTGCAAAACTGATTGAAATATTACTATTCATTGGTCATATATATTTCCTGACAAAATAAAAAAAAAGGAAATATACATTAACTATATTTTAATGACATAAAAGTTAAACTAACTGGCATGGCCTATGTATGTTTTATAAAATGGGTTCGAATTCTTCCAAGGCCCTATAAGAATTCTAGATGATTCCATTAGTTAATTTACAAGTACGTCACCACTCACAAGGTACCCCTTAAGAGTTGAACATTAAATATGAAGAAATGTCGTCCTATTGTTTTGCTATTGTCATCCATATTGGATTAAAACCGCAAAATTTTAATGTGAATTATATTACTTGTTGCTAATCCAGTATTTTATACAACTTATAGTTCATAATACAATAACTTACATAACTTACAGTTCATAATACAACTACTTACATGACTTACAGTTCAAAATACAAAAACTTATAAAATTTAAATTATAGTTCATAATTTTGAAAAGTTATTTACTGTTTGGCATTGCAAAGCATATATACCGCTCGGCTTTAAACAAAATAATTTCAGCCACTACTAATAAATAACACATTAAATGTCAAAAGAAAATGAACACCCGTTTAATGTCGATGGATATATTCATTATTTATTATTCATTACGTACAATAAATTATTTACAAAAAAATACTTAACAATTTTGTGTAACTTAACAAAATTTTAAAAAAAATTAAATGTTAATACTTTGCCCATTATAAAATATTCAAACAACATATTAAAACACTCAAATATATATGTTTATAGAAATAAAAATAATTTCCTATAATTTCAGAGTTGCGATGGCGGTTCCATGTGCTTAGAACTGGCTCTAGAAGGGGAAAGGTTGTGCAAGGCGGGGGACTGCAGGGCCGGCGTGGCTTTCTTCCAAGCGGCCATACAAGCTGGTACGGACGACCTGAGAACCCTCAGCGCGATATACAGCCAACTTGGCAACGCGTATTTCTATCTGGGGGACTATAATAAGGCTATGCAGTATCATAAACATGATCTTACTTTGGCTAGGTAAGGAATTGAGTTTTTTTTTACGCCTCACCCTGTTTCCGCATATGGCAGGGTAGACAGAGGAAGCTAGTAGACAGTTTGTTTTGCACTTTTCGCCATTTTGTTTTGTGGCGGCTCTCAACGCCGCGGTTTATTTTGTTACCAGATAATAATTTTCTTCTTTTTTTATGTTTGATACAATTTCGAAAACTACTGGTTTTTGTACCCATATATAAATATGGATGTCATCATAAGATTTATATATTTAAGAACTCAAAACTTTTTAGTTTACAAACCACATCTAAATATCTTTTATACTGTATTTTCAGAACAATGAACGACAAGCTGGGGGAGGCGAAAGCATCGGGCAATTTGGGTAACACACTAAAAGTGATGGGGAAGTTCAACGAAGCGGTACAGTGCTGTAAACGACATTTGGAGATTTCTCGTTCCTTAGGCGACCGTCTTAGTGAAGGTCGTGCCTTGTATAACCTGGGTAACGTGTTCCATGCCCAGGGGAAGCAGATGGGTAGAGTGGGGCAAAATGATCCGGGCCATTTCCCTCAAGATGTTAGAGAGAGCCTGATGCAGGCTGTTGCTTATTATGAGTGAGTTGTTTTGATCTTTTCATCTTGTTATTTATCTATTCATTCTACACTGTATTGGAAATATTGCTTAAAACTAGATTATAAACTGAATTTATCGACGCGTAGTTAAACATCAAACTCATCGCCTTGGTGGTGGGTAAAAGGCATTTGGAGAGCTCGTTCTCTAGGTGACCGTTTAAGTGAAGGTCGCGCTTAGTATCACCTGGGCAACGTGTTCTATGCCTAGGGTAAACAGACATCCACCGAGTTCTTGAGGCATTGCATGTTGAGTGGCGGAACTCAAAACCGCGATTTCAGAGAAGCGAAATTTAATATACTATTCCCGCCAGTAGGGAATCGAAGTTTCAACCATCGCGTTTACAGTCACACTTTTGTGCCACTGCATATTTTCTTTTATATTGCAATTTATTCTTACGTACCGATATATCAAAAGAGATGCTTATATTATAAATTACTTTCGACAGCATACTATTTTCCATCTCCTAGTATTGTAATTGGGTCGCTAACTGAAATAGTATCGTACCGTCTGATCTCTCAGTTTATTTGATACCACTAATTGCTGGGGAACTTTTCAATACTTCGTTTAAATGGTATCGAATAGAATTTTAGAGAAATGGTCTAAGGTATGATTTTGTGCTCTTAAGATTAAGAGAAAAATAATATTTTTTTAGTTATACGTAATAATTTAAAATGAAAGTGAAAATAGGAGTGAGGCCGTCGTGGTGCAGTGGCTGTAAACGCGACCGTTATTGTTTTGATTCACCGCTACTCTATATTTTGAAAATTCGGCGACAAGTGGGCAACGAAGTGTCTTAACACTAGGTACTCCATTCCATTCGTAAAGCTAAAAAAATACAAGTATTATACCTTTAGGTAGGCCATTTTTGTTTAGATTAGGAGCCAACTGAGGTCGTTATCTCAATTTAGGTTGCATCTCAGAATATTGGGAACATTTTAGCTCTAATTTGTTCGTGGAACTTTGAATAATTGAATTGGAATCTCTATAATAAGAGTGAAACGTGAGTAGTTGAGCCACGTTGGCTTAAATATGATGGTTTTTTTTCCCGCTATGAGGTTAACCTGGTGTTAAGACGTTCCGTGCCTTGCATGTTGCGTTTTGAGTGGTGGCACTTAACGCCGTGGTTTGTCTTGTTTTCAGAGCGACTAAATTCATATAATTCATTTTTCTGAGTGGGAATTAAAACTACAACCCGTTGCGTTATATTTTCATTAATTTACAGTGCCGCTGCGCCACGATTTTTTATTATTATTATTTTATTTAATCACTACAGACACGTGGTCGGTAGCTTTTGTTGAATAATTCGATAAATTTTGTTTATGTTCATTCAGCTACGTACGTATGTTAGCTTAAATCTCAATAATAAGATATTAATCAAGTATAATACTTCACACCCGATTGCGTCAGAGGGGGTTATACTTTTCGGGTGTTTGTATGTATGTATGCTCATTTTTTGGGCACAACATACACATACATCCCAAATGCCTGCACAAACAATATTTCTACTAGCGTAGACTATTATATTGTTGCGTTTTTCTTGTTTGTTTTGTTTTTATAATAATTATTTTATTTATAGAATATGTAAATATATATGGCGAAGCTATTGGTGGCGGGGCGTGCAATGTTTATTAGAGCGAAACTTAGAGATAGAAGATATTTATCAAGATGTATGTAAAAACGATAGTTGTAGGCTCAATACCTACTCGAAGAAATTATTATGTATTTTTTTAATTTACATTTATCAGCAAAGAATGGAGTATCTCGACACTTATTCCTTTATGTCTACCGTGCTATGTGGATATCCTACTTACATCTAAATATTCTATGACTGTTCTGGCTGGCGAATACTTTTCAGTCATTTTGCTGTATTTATAAAAGTCAAGTATTTGTAATCTAATATTTTTTTTCCAACTGCTATCTGCAATCCGCTTAGCAAGGTAGCAACAGAAAAAATTTAGTGTTAAGACACTCCGCTCACCAATTTCCACCAGACAGAAAGTGAAAATATTAAATATTGCATTTCCCCGAGTGGGAATCGAACCCACCACCTGTGTAGCATTTACTGTCACACACTTGTGGGGCACAAGTGGCCTGCGAAGACTGGTCTAGGCCTATTGCCCTAATACTTGGACATCTTGAATATGGAACCTAGCTATAATATTACTGATATTCCCGATGTTTTCCTTATTTTCAGAGAGAATCTCGAGTTAATGCGTAGTTTAGGTGACCGACAAGCAATGGGCCGGGCGTGTGGGAATCTCGGTAACACTTGTTACCTACTAGGTGACTTTACCCGAGCCATCAAATATCACACGGAGAGATTGAGGATAGCTCAAGAAGTAGGCGACAGACCGGCGGAGAGACGTGCCAATAGTAATTTGGGAAATTCACATATATTTTTGGGACAATTTGAAAACGCTGCTGAACATTATAAGTGAGTATTTTCTATACATTATTTACAATTTTTTCTCTTTTTCGTAGTGACTGATCACTCAAATTTGTATTTTTGTAAGTATAGTACTAATACTCGATGCAAACCAATGGGGGCATAAATTTGTTTGTCTGTTTGTGTATGTATTGTAGTCTGTATGTCTGTGGCATTCAGACGAATGGAGCGATGTTGATTTCGTTTTTTTTTGTTTAAAAAGTGACTTAATCGAGAGTGTAAAACACCATTCATGAGATTATGTTTTATTCAGCTCTTTTTTAGTTGATGATGTAAACAAATTAGTTTCTTGATTCAGGGATTTTGCAATTTTTTTTTTAAATATTTCATTACGTGCATTTTAACATATGTTGTATATTATTTATTTTATAATTGGTCTAATTTGAATAAGAAGTGGAAAGCGATGTTGGGTTTAATACCAATTTCATTGAATATTATAAGAGGGTTATTATGGCTAATGTTATTTTAAAAATATTTTATTCACTTAACGTTATAAACCGGCCCTGTTTTGAATATCTAAATGACATAGTGCGAAATTTCATTTATTATAAGAAAAACTATCCACTGTTAAGTGAATAATATAGGCTAAACAGCAATAAAAGCTTGGCAGCCTTTACCTTTTAATACATGCTGGTTCAAGTCTTGCTGCCATAATTTTTTGATAATTCTTATATGGAATTTAAATTATGAGGCTAGTCGTGACGTAGAGATTGTGGGTTCGATTCCCACTCGAAGGAATGAAATATTTAATATTTAATTTCCTCGCTCTGGTAACCAGATAAAGCGCAGCCTGATTCGCCACTTTACAAGAAACGCTTCGAAAAATCGGCGGAATGTGGGAAATGTGTCCTAATGGGAACGGAGTGTCTTAAAACTAAGTGCCCTCTGCTTACCCTACTATGCGCGATATATAGCGTCAAATATGCTTTGTGATTTTTTTTTCTTTTTTTTTTAATCTTTTTTTTACATATGTATAAAGAAAAAAAGCTAAGCTAGCGCTAAGCGAATGTTTAGGAAATTTGTCTTCATTTTTAGCACAGTGAATTTTTGTATTTTTGGTTAGATATAGTGAACCATTGAGTTATGCGGTACGCGATATTTACTTTTATAATGTATGAATATGTATAACGATTAGCTGTTTTCATAAATTCATAAATTATTTACTTATTTAGTTGAGGTGAGTTACGAGTTCAATTCTCGTCTAATGTCAATTGTTTTTAGGGTGTCTATTTAAATATTTTAGAAATGTGTAGCTAGCGACCGATACGTAAGCTGCACCTGCTTTATCTTATTGTTATATTATAGAAAAATTGTACAAAATCTTTACATAAATTGTAGCCCTTGTGATGTGTAACCTATATTTCTGTACAGAAACCCTAAATCCGTGTAGTATTTTTTTTGATGCAACGCGATATAACTTTTATGTGTCTGATGCAGTCGTGATGGATATTATTTTTTAAATTTATTATACTGTGTTATATTTAAAACGGTTTAGTTACGCAAAATGTTACTTATTGTGGAATTAAGCCGGTTTAACTTCCTTCGCCTTTTAATTGCTTAAATTATTTAAACTTACTTATTTTTAACTTAATATTTTCAGCAGTTTTTGTTGGGTTATTTGGCCATGCATGATAATCGAGGGTTCGATTCCCGATAAGAATGTTTGTATCAACAAACATAATATATATTTTGACAGATAACAAATATTCAACTTCAAGTGATTTTCGATATGTTTAGACTGGCAAATTGTGGAAAAAATATACGATCATTCATTCAGTCATTTAAAGAAAAATTGTAATTTCTTATCTTAATTTAATGTATGAAACTGTAGTCACAAAATTGCTAATCCTTCCATGTCACTGACAATATTTAAATCTCAGTTATGAATTTAATCCATACTAAGGATTCTTAAAAAATATATACATCGTTATAAATTAAAAAATAAGTACTAAATAAATCAATTTTACCCATACCTTTTTATACCCCAAACAGACGAACACTCGCGCTAGCGGAAGAACTAGGGGATTCAGCAGTTGAAGCCCAAGCGTGCTATTCCCTGGGAAATACATATACTTTACTAAGAGAATATCGTATAGCGGAAGAGTACCACGCGCGCCATCTCTCCGCCGCGAGGAAGTTGCAAGACAGAGTGGGCGAGGGCAGAGCCTGCTGGTCACTCGGCAACGCTCACGCGGCTTTGGGGAACCACGAGAAGGCACTCTATTATGCGAAGGAACATTATAATATTTCTAAGGAGGTGGGTATTTTTGAGAATGTTTCCTTTTTTTTCCTTTTGGTTTTTTCTTTCGATTTTTTACCCTGTATTTTCTGAGAAGGTAAGTTGATAGAGAGAAAGACAGTTGAGTTTGAGAATATCACTGTAATATTTCGAATTTTTGTACCTGTAGTACCTGTAGTAATTTATTTATTTAATATTTAAAAAAATATATTAATGTTATAAGATTATGCAAAATAAATATTATGTTCCCTCTGCCATGCTATGTTGCATACATATACATAGTACCATGCCATTCGGGATCCAGCGCGAAATTATAAAATACCTAAATCTTGAAAAGTGATTGGAAAGAATGGGATTATATACCGAGAAAAAATATTTCTTTTTTGAAACTTAAAAAGTTTCTACATCAATAAAATTAAGTGTTTAGTAGTTGCAAGCTGGATTTTCAGTCGGAGAAATTCATTATTTTCATTTCCCTACTCTGCTAAACAAAGCGCGGCGTTATGATACGCCCGATGTTTTGGAAATTAGGCAGAAATTATGAAAAAGAAATTATGAATAGCAGTAAATTCATGCTATTCACATCTCTAGAGTGAACAGATTCATATATGGCTTCTCACCAAATATGTGAAAAGTTACTTTTCTCAATTTACCAAATACTTTAACATAAAAAAAATCCTTTTAAATGTTAAAACTAATTCCATATTTTTTTTTAGCTTGGCGATGTGCTCGGCATGGCCACAGCACAAATGAACATAGGGGACCTATGCAAAGTCCTAGGGCTCCCCGTCGATACTGCGCCTTCGCCCCCTCAAGAGAATGTACAAGCTCCTAGAACACCGTTCAACGCTTTACGTGTTAGACGACAGAGTATGGAGCAGTTATCATTAATACAGGTAATGTTAATCATATTCATGGGATACTATGTATACAGGATGGTAGTATATTCAATTCCAATTATGGTTGTCTTAGAGGCCAGTCGTGGCGCAGCGGCTCCAAGTGTGACTGTAAAACCAACTGGTTGTGGGTTCGATCCCCACACGAGGAGATGA